>JAODAL010039098.1:0-38382 GCA_025379985.1 Phyllomedusa bahiana
GCCTATGGGGGACATTTTAAACGCCTATGGGGGACATTAAACTCCCCTAACCCGCCTATACTGCCTATGGGGAACTTAAACTCCCTTTAAATTTTTTTAAAAGCCTATACCCCCGCCTATGGGGGACAATTAAACCCCTATACCGCCATATCTCCTAGGGGGGGACATTAAATTTGCCTAGTAATTTTATTGGATCATTTTTATTTTTAAAATTCACCAGTACCCGGGCTGCATTTTTCCACCCTAGGCTTTACCGATAAATAAGTTTTCCCCCCGTTTTTTTGTGGAAAAATAGGTGCCTCGGTTTAAAACCGGGTCGGCTTATACTCGAGTTTATCGGTATTTGGTTCACGGGAATCTTTTCATCCATGTAAAAACCTAACATTCAAGATATGCATAGTGATGCGTAAAAAAAAACAAAACAAAAATACAACCTCTTTTAGGATTGCAGTATTGTCTTCACACTACCTAACAAAAAATAAATTTTAAAGTGATCAAAAGTCTTGCCTCCCCAAAAATGATACCAATAAAAATGTCATCTTATCGCACAGAAAACAAGCCCTTACACAGCTTCGTATGCAGAAAAATAAAAAAATGTATTCCTTTCAGTGTATGGCGATGCAAAAACATGTTTTCCTTTTGAATCAAAGTGTTATTATTGTGTAAAAGCAATAAAACATAAAAAAATATACAAATTGGGTATCGCTGTAATCGTATAGACCTGCTGAGTAAAGTTAGCATGTGTCATGGGGGCCCCCTGTGCCCCTTTCCCCCCGGGGTCACAGAGCCCCATGTCCCGCGGGTGAGTGGGCCGGGGACCCACATTCGGGCACGCGCGCTCACCCCTTACTTTTTTCGGTCCCACTCACCTGTCTGCACCTCAGCCGACAACTCTGCTTCCCACTGCGCACATCCCTGCTTCCTACGGCACGCATGTGCTGCCTCTGTTAAATTTAATGGACCAGCGCACTGGTGATTGGCGAAAACCAGGTTAAACCCTATTAAACCCTGCCCCTTCCTAACTACCTTGCTGGATCTTTAGTTCATTGTGCCTACTGGAAAAATGTTCCCTTAGTCTTGCTAGTGTTTTCTTGTACCATACTGTTTGCCTCCGTCCCACGACCAACAATCTTTGCCGCGTGTCCTGACCTTCCTGTCTACACAGTTTTCCATCTACCCTCGACTCCACCGCAAAAAGTCCGTCAGGGATAGTGACTTGGTAGGATTATTCCCGCAATAAGTACAACCCGCTTTGCAGCACGCTTTGGTGGTCCAGAGGATCCACTACTATCGATGGTTACAGCATGTCATTTATACCACATGATAACCGCTTAAAAAAATTTTTTTTAAAAACACTACCAGAATTGCTGTTTTTTTTTCATCCCGCCTCCCAAAATCCTTGATCAAAAGCAAGCAAAGTGTTATTTGAGCCCCCTAAAGGACCAAAAAAACTGCAACTATCGAAAAAAAATCAAGCTTTTAATCAGCTCAATATATAGAAAAATAAAAAAGTTATGGCTATGCAACTATGATAACATAAAAACACAACTTTAAAAAAAACAAACATTTATATTTGTAAAAAGAAATTTAAAAAAATAAAAAAAAAAATTAAAATTGAAAATTGTTTTAATTGAAACTGATTGGCATATAAAGTTATCCTGTCATTTTATCCACACAGCGGATGCTATAAAAATTTAAGCCCAAAAGAACAATTGCCCCAACTGCTCCCCCCCTTTTTTTCATGGCCCAAAAGCTAAAAAAAACAAAAAAAACACCTGTTTCGCCCCAAAAAAAAGGCCAAAAAATACAACCCCTAGATGAGATCCAAAGAGGGGTGTTAATTAAAATGGGGTTTACTTCTTGAAGGTTTCTAACCCGTTTTGGTAAATTTTGGGGGCTTTTACAAAAAAAAGAATTGGCACCCCACCAAAAATCTGTGTTCCCAAAAGCCCAAAAAGCGCTCCTTTCCCTTTCCCCCTTTTACCCCTTTTTAATGCCCCAAAAAAGGAAAAAGTTGCCAAAATTTTGGGTGCTTTTTTTTCCAAAAATTCTTTATAAAAAAATTAAACCTTTTCCAAACTAAAATTAAAGTTTTTTTGAATTTTTTTTTTTTTTTTTTCACCCCGCCTTTAAAGCAAATAAAAAATTTTTTGAAAACCTGTGGGGTTGATATATTCACTAAAAACCCCCTGGATATTTTCCTTAAGGGGTTTTAGTTTCCAAATTGGGGGCTTTTTAGGGGTGCTATTTTGTTTTTAAAAAAACCTCGGGTGTCCGCAAAAAGTTTAAATTTGGGGCAAAAAAAAAACGGAAAAGTAAAAAGAGAAAACCCCAAAATCCGGTAGGTTGCCCCCTCCTACCTTTAGGCTTTGGTTGAGTCAAATAGTGCACTTGGGCCACATAGGGTAAAATCTCTTTAAAAAAAGGGGAGGAAAAATTGTCAGAATCAATTTTTTAAGTAGCATTTCCCTTGCACATTTTTACTTTTTTGTTTCAGTTAATAATCGATAAAATGGGAAAAAACTGCAAAAAAAAGTGAAATTTCAACCCCCAAAACTTTTTCCCTTTAAAATTCCCCCTTTAAAACAAACTTCCCAAATGTTTTTGAATTTTTTTAAGGGTTTTAGGTTTTTTTTTGAATTTGTAATTTAAAGGGGTAAGTAAACATACAGCCCCTCAAAGCCCACGTCGAAACGGATGGGCCCCTTTAAAAGTCCCAAAGTTGGGAAAATTTTCTTAAAAAATTACTACAAGGGGGGCGTGGCCTGGCATGCTTAAAGGCAGGTCCCCCGTGTTTAAATGAACTGCCCCCTCTGTTTCACTAAGTTCCCAAGGGTTTATGACCACAAAATGGGACCGGAAGTGGAGAAGAAAGGACCACCGACTCTTACAGCACATGGGGAGGGCGAAATCCCCATCTCTAACTACTTTGCTCCGCTTGCAGGAGCGGTTATCTGATTAGCGGACAACCTCGCTGGAGCGGGCGCCATCTTGGAGACGATCGAATCTTGCAGCGCCACCCCGATGTAGCCGCGCGACCTAGGAGAGAGACAGAGCTGCAGGAACTCACCGAATCTTCGGGACGGTGGGGCAGAGAGACAGATGTGCTCTTGAAGCGGCTACACCCCGGTAGATGCAGACGGAGGCGACGTGGAGTGAGCGGGGAACCTGCACACCGGCCATCACTAGATGATCGCATCTCTGTCCCACAGTCTGGCGATCTCCGGCTGCTGCCGGGAAGCGGCGGCGGCACAGTGCCCACACATCACAGGGCGCACAGGGACAGAACGGACATCACAGAAGCGGACGCAGTTAGTAATTCTCCCCCACTGCAACCCGATCCCATCTCTGAGCCGGGTACTATGGTGGCGCCACATGGCGGACGGCCATTTTATGAAGCAGACAGAAGAGAAAACATGCAATATGGGCCCCTGTACATAATGCAGAACAGGAAAACTAATGGGGAAGCGGACTGCCACCATGGTCGCAGAGTCAGTCCCTGACCCTATGGAAAGACCTTAGATCGAGCCCACAATGGTTGGATGGGCTGGGGTCCTAACCCTGCCATTGAGGTGCCCAGAAGTACATAGAGAATGGCCCATCAGCTGCCCCACTGGGAGCTCACCATCTCTTTTAGTGGACATATCTTGCTACTCCTTATAGCCCACAAATATGTAGAGAGACAGGTGCCTAGATCCATTGCCCAGAGAAGAAGCCCTGTAAAAGCCCTGAGGGCCTCCCTGTGCTGAGGGCCTCTGTCTGTCCCTACTCCAAGTTAAGCAAGGACCTCACCCGCCATGGCGCAGGAATCTAAAAGCCGCCTGGAAACAGGACTTGCAGATAGTGGAATCCTGATGTCAATTCTCTACAAAACAGGGGATTCTTGACCTTGAGCAATTCCAGAATACGGTCAGCCACTCGATTGCAGAGGTTGAACGCTACAGTTAGCTCATCAGAAAGAATGTCACCAAAGTCTCATAGATCATATGGACGATATGGAAAACAGGAAATAGAAGAAACAACATCCGATCCGTGGGCCTCCAGAAACGGTTAAACCTCAAGAACTGTACAAACACTTACAAAATTCTTTAACACTATTATCGGGCAAGAAAGAAGACGAGCATATTGAGCTGGATAGGGAAACAGGGCCTTAAGACACAGAACCAGGGTGACACACGACCAGTGAAGTAATATGGCCGTGTGCACTACTTCTCATTTAAAGAATTCATTATGAAGAAAGCGTGATTCTCACAAAATTTACATGGGAGGGAGCAAGAACTCTCTTTACCCGGACTTATCCAGGCGTACCCTGAGACTCAGGATCTGATCCTCAAGCCACCTTTTAGCTTACCTGCAGACTCACAATTATACCTTAAAGTTGGGGTTCCCATTTTCGCTACAGGTCCGCAGAGGAGATAGAATTACTTCTTGCACAACCTGCGGATTTGCCGGTATTTCTTAAAGATCTGGACTTGCCGGCAGTCGCTGTTCTGAATGGGAAGCTACTGTTCCTGCAACTACACTGCCCACACCCGCCCCTCGCAGCAGGGCACCCTGATACTATCTGGGCCTCAGGATATACCAAGAACAGAGAACCCCGCAGCCTCCCAGAAGAGGGTCTAGTGCTGTAGACCCTAGGGGTTCTATAAGAGGGGCATGATGTTTCAATACGCAGTAACACTTCGCTATGACCTACTTCTACCCACTTATTTACAAGGAATCACCTCAGGCTACTTGTATCGTGGCTCGCAAGCGAGAAAACTGGTCTTTCTGCATCACAATGCTAAGAATTGACTCGACGGGATTCCCCCCGTGGAGAGACTTTGCCCAGACTGTTATCTTGCAAAACTCTCGTGGTCCCGAAAAACTTTACCTCTTATAGTACTGCCTGGAGTGGTAGATTATTATTCTACTCCATCACTCTTCCTTTCACTCCTCCATTCCCTCTCCTCTCTCCCTCCTTATTTTTTGTCTGGTTTACCCATCTTCCTATTCACCCCATTTTTCAAATTCACACCCCCCTTTTTTTTTTTTTTCCTTTTTTTTTTCCCCTATTCTCCTTCTATCTCTCTCATATCCCTTAATCTGCACACCGGTAGTGATCATTTCCCCAAATGATTCCTAACATTATAAACTAACACAGATGGTGCACTACAGAGATGTGGTGATCGAAATGGGCCTTGTATATCTTTATGAATTCCCCGCACAGTGCGTATGCTTATATGTAACCTCGACAAACGGTGGTAAAAACAGCACTGTCCCCAAATAGGGAAAGACGCTGGCGGAATAAGCCTCGTCGTTGCAGCTTTTTATGCTTGCAGTTTGTGCAATGTTGCCATGATTATCCTTGATGGCTATTGGTCTTGTTCTGGGGCTCAGTAAATGTTCTGGGTCTTGTTTGTGTCGGCTGGGAAATATGTGGAGGAGGGAGTCCGAAAGTAAGTTTACGAGTGTTGCAGGAGGTTTCGGACAATTGATGTCCATCTATATATCTTCCCTTTATGTAAATGGTTTTAACATACCGGAAAAGAGATCAAAGATTCTTTATGAGATGCACAAATCCAAAAACACCAGATCTACTATGTATACAGGAAAAAACACACATCTCTGCAGGCGGCAGTTGACAACCTGCGAAAAATAAAGTACTACCCTGCCTGGTGCCATAGCAGCTGTGAACACCAATAAGACCAAGGGGGTAGCGATCACTCTGTCTTAGATCCTACCGCTAGATACTTGAACCCGAGTGGATGGACGAGCGGTAGTTTCATGTTCGTACGGTGCAGAATACGGGGCACGGTCTTTTCCATAGTTAACATGTATGCGCCCAAATCATGGGCCAACTGGACGTTCTTGGATAGAACATTGGACGAACTTAACGCCTTTACTCAGGGGGCGCTGGTGGTGTGTGGGGACTTTAATGTCTCTCTACAACCGGAACTGGACACTACGTCAGGGAAGTCCTCTACCCCTCTAAATAAACTAAACAAAATTAAAAAAGTACTACATAGTATGCAATTATGCGACGCTTGGCGCATATTGTATCCAACTGGTCGGGATTACACATTTTACTCTGCCCCGCACAGGAGTTATAGTCGAATCGATTATATTTTCCTTCATCATTCTCTACTCCCCTCACTCAAAGGAGTTTCTATAGATAATATTCTACTATCCGATCACGCGCCGGTTCATTGCGAACTGGATGTTCCAGCTGCCAGTCGGGTTGCTTATTCATGGAGGCTTAATGAGTCCTTGCTCAATGACGCATTATGTATGACAGATTTAACACAGTCAGCCCGACTGTTCATGGATGATCATTGCGCTGACGTCTCCTCGCCCCAGATCAAATGGGAGGCATTAAAATGTGTGCTGCGAGGAATACTAATGAAGCACGGGGCTAGACTAAAAAGAGAAGCATCGACAAAGTTGTCCAACATGCTTGATAGACTTAGGGTTCTTGAAACGGCACATAAGGCCTCGCAAGATGAAAAAACCCTGAGAGAACTAACCCAGTTGAGACATGACATCCTTGCACAGTTGGAGCGGAAACATAATCGTTACAAACAGATCTGCTCCAGTTATTATTATGAATGGAGCAACAAACCAAGTAGGATGTTAGCAAGAGCACTGAGGGACAAAAGAGCCTCAGTATATGTCCCTGCGATCGAACAAGGCGCTGGCGACTGGAACATTTGACTCCAAAAATTACTGAATTGTTTTCGCCCTATTACCAGGACCTCTATTATATACCTCAAAACCGACTACTTGTCTTCATCGATCTCCTAGAAGACTACTCCAACGCTTCTGCCCTTCCTGCTATCTCCCCTGATAGACTAGCTTCGCTATGGAGAAACCCTTTCTCCATGGAAGAACTTAACTCGGTAATAACCAGCTCTTCCTTATGGGCAAAAAGCCGGACGGACGGGTTCACAGCAAAATTTTTCAAGTCCTAAAGGAGGAGATCTCTGGCCCACTTTTAGAATCTTACATTCTATTTCATCTTCCAGTGCCCTTCCCGGAAACACTTCTCCTGGAATATTACAGTTTACAAAGGAAGGAGAGGACTCCTTTTATGACTCAGTTACAGGCCCATCTCGCTCTTAAACACCGACACCAAATTTTCGCAAACTTTTGTCTATTCGGTCTTTACACAATCTTAGGGACCTGATTCATTTAGACCAGGTTGGTTTCGTCCCCTACGTGAGGCACGGGAACAACACCTCAAAAACAATTGCATCATACATCGGGCGATGGCTGTCGGACGTGCCCTGTAGGCCTGCTATCGTTGGGCTGAAAAAGCGTTCGACAGGGTAGACTGGTCTTTTATGGAGGGGGTACTATCTAGGATGGTCTAGGCCCTAAAATGCTTCAACGCATTAATGGCATACTATATAACAATTACTATGCAAAAAATCAGAGTCAAGGATCTCTATTGACCCGTACACATAGCAAATGGCACCAGGCGGGTTGTCCCCCTCTCCCCCATCCTGTACGCTCTCAAATGGAGCATCTCCTCAGGATATAAGACTGAATACAGATGTTAAAGGGTTGGGGGAAAGGACGGACATACAAATGGGCAGCATACGCGGATGTCTTATTACTATTTATCACGCAGCCCTGACAACCTTGCCAGTGTGATGGGAGTGCTAGAGCAGTTTGGTAAATTATCTAATTTTAAAGTGAACTCAATAATGTAGGGCTTTGAATATAACCCTTAATTGAGAAAATTGTGAGTAGGTTGATGTGTAATTTCCCGATTCTGCTGGGAAGACCAGTCTTTTAACATTATATGGGGATTCATATCCCGTCTGACATAACACAATTATAAGCCCTAAACTTTGGCCCTATAGCGAACATCATCTCCGCTGACCCTGTCTCGTTGGGATCAGACGAGCTTCTCGTGTTAGGGACGTTATCAATATACATTAAAGATGAACGCATACCCACGGCTCTCTACTTACTTACAGGAGACCATTCCAGCTTCTTGCCCAGGTCATTTTTTCGTTTAAAGGATAGAGGGTTTAGGAGATTTATATGGGCTGGGAATCACCCGAAGGATAGCAAGATCTACTTTGATCAAGGACCCAAGAGGAAGGTGGGCTGGCTTTCCCAGACTTGAGCATACTACATTGCCACATTGGCAGCTCTTTTTACCAGATTGGAAGGAACAAGGAGCAAATAGGCTGGGGTGCGATTGAGGAAGAACATCTAATGGCAATACCCCTGTTCAGATTGCCATGGATCGGGAAAAAGAATATGGCCTAGAAGAGCTATTAGCATTGCCCTGGGTTGCACAACACACACTTGCAAGCCTGGAGAATGATACGGCCTGAATCTAGACTCCTTACGCTGATGGGCCACTAACACCGGTAGTGGAAACACTGACATTTCCGCTGGTAGGTTCACTCATGGGATGTCAGCGGTCTTCAGGTTGCGCAATCCTTTGATCTTCAGTGACGTCACACTGGGTCACACCCTGAGACCTTCGCAGAAATAAAGAGAGGATCCAGCCGAAGGCCATATACTTGGTTTCAGCACATGCAATTACAATCTTATTATGCCACCCGTACAAACTGAAACTGGAAAATGCATAGGAACCTAACTAAACTTTGAGAACATATATTACTGAGAAAAGAAGGCCCCCACTCATGATAATCTCTTGATTTATAAAATGGGTTTATTGGAGGTCTGACTTCGACGGATCGCCACCTTATAAAGAAAAATGGGAGAGAGAACTGGGTGAGGAACACTCGGATAATGATTAGGGATAAAGCTTACACCCTCTCACATAGGTCATCACATCCTGCAAGACTGCAGGAATTGAACTACAAATATTGGCCCGATGGTTTAGGGTCCCCACTGCTAAATAAGATATTCCCTGCTGCCCGTAGTTTGCTGGAGATGTCATGGGGATGCCGGATCCATGACACACATCTGGTGGGGCTGTCCGCTCATTCAGCCTTTATGGCTTAAAGTAGTGGAAGTCATCAGACGGATTACGGGAATAGGCATATCTAATGACCCAGCCACTCTACTACTGTCTATGATCCCTCTGCCGCTCAGTGTCCTCAAAGGAAGTCTGTTGATATATCTGCTAATAGCAGCCAGGGCATTAATACCTAGACGCTGGAGGTCTACTGATGTCCCGACTATTCTGAGTGGTTAAAAGAAATTTTCCCATACAGAGAATGGAAGAATTTAGCGCTGGACCGCAATCAGATGATAGAACAAAAACTATTGTGTCACATGGAGGGAATGGTTAGAATTTCTGTAGATCTGCGGAGCGTTATCCAGGCTTCCAATGAGGACACTGATGGCTGGCTCGCTCCGAATCGTACAGGAAAATATTGCTCTCTAAGTTTTTGCCATACCATGATCGGTTCCTCCCTCCACATCGTAAAAAACTGATGTCATAAATATTGGTGGGACATGTTTTGCTTAAGCCGAATATCTGTTCCGGATTTAATGTTGCTTTGTTCTTAGTGTTAGATGTCCATCCCTAATAATACGATTTACACCAGCATCTGCTTAGTGGGAATGTGAGATCCACTATCCACATACTCCTTGTAAACACATTATGACGTCTGTTAGTGCATGATTCACTGTGCAAGATAAAAATTGTGTTCAGTCAAGGCGTTATACCTGTGATCTAGTGAATTATTATAATATGATCGCTCTTTGTTAAATTTAAAATTTAATGTTTTTTCTCAATAAAGCCTTGAATTTGAAAAAAAAAATTAAAATTACTACTAAGGGCTCATGTATGAAAACTGTCTAGGTCTAAAAACTCACTTTGTTGACATAGCAGCCTATCAGAGCTCACTTTCATTTTCCATATAGTGCTCTGGAAGAATGAGAAGGGCGCTCTGATTGATTGCAATGGGCAACAAAATGAACTTTAGACCTAGACAGTTTTCATACATGTGGCCTCAAATTTCTAAGCCATCTAATGTGATAAAAAAATAAAAAGACATTTAAAAACTGATGCCAACCTACAGAAGACATATGGTAGATGCTAGTGAAAAAATATTTTCTGTCAAATAACTATCCACCTTACACTTTGAACATGACAAATTTTTCTAAATTTTCACATTTTGATATTTTTCACAAATAAACAAGGATTGTATGGGGCTGTGTCAGGAAGGTCAAAACTGGCTGCAGTAGTAAGGGTTTTATCTAATTGAAATCTTGGCGAAAGGTCTAATGCAAGTAGTTCATGGAGGAAACCACTAACATTACAGAGTTGAAGCTATTTTGTAAAGTGGAATGGAATAAAATTCCTACGAGATACTAACTGCAAAGGTTCTAATACTTTGGCCACTCACAGATATGTGATATTCTCAGTGAATACAAAAAAAAATCACCAATTCTAACATTCTGACCCATTTGTTTTATTTGGTTGACTGAAAATCTGATGTAGTGTTAGGTCAAATTTACGCAGAAATATAGAAAATTCTGAAGGGTGCACAAGCTTTCAAGCACCAGTGTAAACAACTTTACAATGCACCATTAAAGGGGTTGTCTCACTACATTGATTCATCTAACCTCAGTCTTGTTTTCTTGGTTTCATTTTGAATTCAGGGGTGGGTTTACTGATTTCTACTAGGCTGCAGTAGAAACCAGGTCTGTAGCTATAGCAACCAGTGCTGACAGCCTATCAGGAGAGATCAAACAGGTCTGTAGCTATAGTGACCTGAGGAGCTGATGTAGCGCGTACAAGAGGGGATATCTTAGAATAGGTAGGACACTGTTAATGGACAAAATTAAATGTACAAATCTTGAGCCTAGAAATATTCTATTAATTTGAATGTCCTTCCCTAAAGCCTGTACAGGTCCGAACCACATGAAGTTAGGTACCTGAACTTGAGCAAATCCTCAACATAAAAGCCATCAGGGTTAGTACTTATAGTACTTTTAGCATAGCCTCATTAATATACAGGTCAATACAGGTAATTGGAAATGTTTGCTGAATATCTATCAATAATATTTGCTTACATTTCTTATGGCATCTAAGTAGATCTTCAGGTAAATTGCAAAAGTTCTTATTGCAAAAAGGACACTTGGATACAACAAGATCTTAGTTCCACAAATATTTAATTTTGGTACACAACTGTATTATGAAACTGTTAAAGGGAATGACAAATATCTCTATAAACAGCACTACATCTGTCCTTGGCCTGTATCTGGTACTGAACCTCAGAAATGAATTGCAATACCAGATATAACTCAATGTACAGGTGTGGTGCTATTTTTGGAAAAAAAAGCAGATGTTTGTTTTCTAATCCTGGTCAATTCTTTTAAACTATTTAAGGCAGGGAAACAATTTTGTGGTCATTGGCTTATACCTTAATGCCTATTTTACTTTCACTCACATTCCATATATCCACATTTGAAGTGTAGGCTAGGATCACCATGGCATGCCACTGAAGTATTCGACGCCTGACGGAGAACCCAAACTGTTATTGAGAGTTGAAGATGAACCATAATATGCTGTAGTGTATTTATTGTCAGTATTATTCCTCTGAGTAACATTTTAAATTCCCTTTGGATTACAAACGTGAAGCTTTTCCATCATCCCCAGTAGAAACCAATGATAGGAAATTGTTAAGCAGCACAGCCTTTTAATTACAAGACAACTCTTATTCTTGATATCTTCAAATTATTGCTACATTTGTCTACATGTTTTCTGATTTCTATGAATACGTATTCCCTTAGTACTAGTGTTGTGCTTTGGATTTGTCTTAAAGACACAATTTAACCCAAGCCCTAATATTGCCAAATTATCAAATATAACCGCAACTCTAACCGTAAGTTATGCTTAGGGTTAGAGATTTCTAACCAGTGGAAAGGCTTAATTAATGGTCGCCTTCATTTTTAGTGCTCATGTCATGTAATTTTTTTGTCTGATGTCACATCTAATGTCACTTCCAGTTCTTCTTCAGGTACCATAATATGATTTGGAATGGAAGTGACCTTGGAATTGAGGTCAGAGAGCACTGTGAGATAAGAGGCAATGGGTAATAAGTAGAGATGGGCGAATTTCTCAAAAATTCGGTTCGGTCACTTTGCCGAATTTTCCGACCAAAAATTAGTTTCGGTCGAATTACTTCGGACACGAATCACGTTAAAAAACAGATATTTCCAGGCTGCCCAGAGCTGCAGGGTGCTGGAGATCGTTGTCGCCATGCGTAAATATGCAGAGGGAGATTGGTTTGGTCTTTTACAGATGTTGTGTTTTAGTATGACACGCACATGGACTGCCGCCGCTCTTAGAATCGCCTTCACTATAAAATGCCCTGGGCACTTATGGGGGCGAAAACTGACCAAAAAATGAAGCAGGATCGTAGCCTGATTAAGTTATGGCAGCAAAAGCTGGAAATATTCAAACTGAGAGATCAGGTGGCAACATAGTGACAGAGTGTGGAGGTGACGGCGTCAGCCACAGAGCATGAGGTCAGACAGTGGCACAATGACATTCTGAAGTGAAACAGTACCAGGCCGCAGAGTGCACAATGACACAGTGGTGGAGTCACGGTGGCAGCAGAATGAGGTCAGGCAGTGGCACAATGACAAATTCTGGAGCTGGCAAAAAGGAGTAGGCAAAGGAGTGGTACAATGACACAGTGTGGGGGCACGTCAGGGCAACAGCCAGACAAGCATAAGGTCAGCAGTGCACAATGACACAGTGTGGAGGGCACGGCAGCAGCAACATCAGCAGCATGAGGTCAGACAGTGGCACAATGACCCAAATTCTGGAGGTGGCTAAAAACAGGAGTAGGCCACAGTGTGAGGCACGCAGCAGCCACGGCACAGCATGAGGTCGACGTGGCACAATGACACAGTGTGGAGGCACGGACAGGAGTCACAGCAGCAGCATGAGGTCAGGAGAGTGGCCACAATGACATTCTGCAGTGGCACAAAAATTGTATTAGGCACAGAGCGGCACAATGATGAAGAAGCGGAGGTAAACGGCGGGCAGCTGCATGAGGTCAGCAAAGTGGCACAATGACAGAGAGTGGAGGTGATGACAGGAGCAACAGCATGAGGGCAGAGAGTGGCACAATGCCATTCTGGAGGTGCAAAACAGTTCAGGCCGAAGAGTGGCATAATGACACAGTGTGGAATTGATGTCACGGCAACAGCAACAGCAGCAGCTGCATGGCACATAGAGTGGGCCACAATACAGAGTGTTGAGGTGGGTGGCATTACCAGTCCCGTGTTAAGACGGTGGTAGGCAGATGGAGAAACTATCAGCAGATGTGTGGCATCAGTCGGGTGGCGGAATCATAATAGTGGCTGAGGCAGGTAGTTTGAACCCAGACTGCACGCCTTTAGGCATTGGTGTGTGGAAATATGGCCGATCACGCCTGATTAATCTTGACAAGGTCAGTCGGTTTCAACATTTCCCGTGGACAAGCGGGTTCTCCTGGGTAAAGATGGCCCCCGCCACACTCGAAAATCACGCTCTGATGCCACACTACTGGCCGGGCAGGACAGCTTCTCCACTGCACAAACTCGGCAAGTTGCTGGCCACAAATCCAGTTTGATGCCCAGTAGTCAAGCGGATCTTCTAACTGGGGTGGCAGAGTGCTGTCCAAGTAGGACCAACAACCTGTTGGTTCAGGGAATGCTCCATGTCCTGTGCTGCTGATGGTGACTGCCTCCTCACTAGGCGGGTGAAGGTAATGCTGCTCATTAGTGACTCCAGACTTAGGTTGCTGCTGATGGGTGGTACTGCTCCCTACCCCCCCACCTTCCACCAGCAGCCGCCGGCGTAGTACGTGAGCGCTGCGGAACCCCCCGGTTCAGACCTGTCAGAGGAGGGACGATGCACGCACATAGGCAGCGGCCAATATGATTACGGAGGATTTCCCGTATATTATTTGAGTTTGTCTTCCCCTTCTCAATATTGGGAAAAAGGCTCCAATTTTGTACCGGTAGCGAGGGTCCAATAGGGGATGGAGAGCCAGAAGTCATTCCCTCTTTCCCCTTTTTTCCCCCACCTTTATGCGGATGCTGACTATTCGCTGTCACTAGCCAGGCAAATAAGCATGCTGCGGGACATCTGCCAAGTGACTACGAGGAGGTCCTGCCTCCATTTCCCAACTGTATACTGACACGGTGCTTGGAGTAATCTGCCTCGGTCTTCTCATATCCTCCACTCACTCCAGCTGTCCTGACTCCTCCTTATTGTCACTGAGGTAGAAAAATCACTCATTTCACCAGACAATGCTTCCTGCTCCAATGTCCTCCTCCTCCTCTCCATTTCTAGTCCCACCCACCGGGACTCATGTGCCACGAGATGTTGTCGCCCCATTCTCAGTCCCCTGCCCAGACTGATTTTTCAGCATCTGTTCCAGGACATGAAGCAGTGGAAAAGAAGTTTATCATCCGTAGTCCTGGCGACTGACAAATAACGTGGATCCTCGAATGGCCCTCAACAAACGGCTAGGTGTCACGATGGCTGCCACTGGCTGAACATCAAAGTTACACAGGGGGAGTACTTCTGTCTGCTGGATCATCAAAAATCGTTAATGGCCTTTTCTCAGTTCATACAGTCGGTCCAACATGTGCAGGCTGGAATTCCAGCGGGTGGAAACATAGCATATCAGAGCGTGTTGGGGGAGGCCGTTCTGCCGCTGCAACTCGAGGAGGGTGTTCCTGGCTTTGTACGAATGGATAAAGTGCATGCACAGTTTCCTGGCCAATTTTCAGTAATGTTATGAAGATCGGTGGTAGACTTCAGTAACCTTTTTACAACAGATTGAACACGTTCGACATGCAGGGCCGCATGGACCATCCACTCCTCGGGTGCACGCGGACACCATGTTCCTCCCATTGTCCGTCACCAGGTTCCGATTTGCAGTTGGCGCGGAGAAAGCCACACATCGATTCTTGCTGACATGCGCGTGAGCAGTTCCTCCCCTGTGTGCCTTCGTTCGCCGAGGCAAGCTAGGTGTAGAACTGCGTGGACCAACGCTGTGCCCTACACATGTGGTATGATGGAGCAGTACTTGTGGAGGCTGAGATGGTGGTGGTGGTGGGAGGAGGAGGAGGGCCCGCGGCATTGGCGCAGGAGCAGCAGTTTGACAAACGTGGAGGAGAAAGCGGCGTCTCCTTGTCCAAAGTGTTGGTGTTGCCTGGGCAGGAAGCAGATTCACCCAGTTGGGGCCGTAAAGGACAATGTACTGGCACTGACCGTAGTTACAGCTCAGACTGTCGCGCTGCCGTGTTACCTTGGAACAAAAAACCTATAGGGTCAAGGACTGACCCACTTTCTGTTCTAACATTTTTATGAAGGTGCTGGTTACTGGCCTTTTTGGAAAAGGAAATTACGGCTTGTGAATCGCATCTCGGCTAGGCACAAGCCATTAGTTCTCTGATGGTGCAGAGTCCACCATTTTGGAAAGGGAGGGACTTGCAGTACAAAAAAAAATTGGACAGGAGGGCTCGGTCAGCTGCTGCACCTTAGGATGTTGGACGCATACTGTTGTCTCTTTACAATCGGCCTCTCTGAACGACTGCTGGCGCCATGAGTAGCGGGAGCAGGAGCATCTGGACCGGGAGAAGGATGTCTAAAGAGAAACAAGCTGCCTTCTGCAGAGGTGGTGGAGCCTTGACTGGCTGAAATGCATTGAGTGCCACTGGCCGCTGCTGCTGCTGCAGCGGAAGGATGGACCACCACATCCTGGACAAGTTCTCCCAGGGCCACCGGATGGTGACGCTGCATGTGTTGACGCAGGGCCCGTTGGATGTGCCAACGTTAGCTCCTGGCCACGCTTCACTTTCTGCCCACAGATTCTACATATAACATATTCGGCTCCTCCGGTGTCTTAGCAAAGAACTCCACACCGCGAGTAGCTGTTATTACCGCCAACGCTCGCACTGAGTGACTACTGCCGCCGCTGCCTCGCTGAGCCTGTGCCGCTACTGTTTGGACCTGCGAAGCGGGTTTTCTATCCCCGTGGCCGCTTGGGCTTCCCGACCTCTCACTGCTGCTACCTGCTGAATCACGGCCCACAAACCCACTTGCTGGCTGCGCGCTGCCTGACGCGCAAGCTGACACCCTCTTCTCATGACGATGATGAAGCCCTTGCTTCACCCGGACTACCAAGTGCGGTCGGCTACATCATCATATATTTGTGTTCATCGTCACTACTGTCCTCATCACCGTTCTGGTAAGCGAGGCTGACCTTCACCACAGGACACTCCATGCCACTCTCAACATCTTACTTTGCCGCCTCACTGCAAAGTATAGCTGGGGATATTGGCCATTTCACGCTGCCAATGTTGCTGCTGTTGCCCTCATCAATTGTTCATCTCGCTATTAGTGGCGCTGAGCCAGGACACATAGTAGATCCCTGGTGAGGGAACTGATGGGACAGAGGCGGGATGAGGACAGGTGTGGGCCAGCTGGACCGCTACCGGGCCATGCCAACTAAGTGTTGTGTCTGAGGTTCACACCGACTCTTGGCTGGGGTTGTCTGTTGTCATCTGGGTGGAAGAGGTTGACCTAGTCAACCAATCAAAGAACACCTTGGGTTGCTGAACAACACACGGCGCTTGATGAAAGCGGCCAGTTTTGGCCTCCCGGAGTGACCCCTGCTGCGACGTACCCTTGCTGTGCTGCGGACCTGGCCCGTTTCAGAAATGTTTGTGCCATGCCACTCGCAGTTGCAGAGGCCTGCCACCTCTCTGTCTGACATAATGTTTGTTATAAAATGTACAGGACAAGGTTGATGAAGCTTCTGTATATGATAAATATACACCCTGTTTTTGACTCCAAAATGAACCGTAAAAGCTTGGCGTAACCTTGGCTATAATTGCGCTCCACAAAATGGCCAGGGAAAAATTTACTTGTATGTGTCGTTTACAAGCACTGTGTGATTTAATAAATGTAAAGCACAAAGGCTAATTAACTTCGCTTGTGAATTATGCTAAAAGAAAAATAGTATATATTTGGTTTTGAAAAAAGCGGTTTATTTTTTTTTTTCGTCAAGCACAGCAGCAAAACAAACTCGGCTTAAATTAACACCTGGATGTAAATTTGCGCAATAGAATTGAGCCACCACAAACCTATTAGCTTTGTAGGTGTTATAAATAGTGTATTTTGCTACGCACACAACAAGAGATTAAATATGTAATTAACTTTGTTGTGAATTTGGCTACCATAAAAAATATACTTTATATTTGGCGTGAAAAAGACGGTTTTTTGTTTGTCAGCACAGCAGCAAAACAACGATTATTAACCCTGGATGTAAATAGCGCAATAGAATTTAAGCCACCACAAAACTAGTAGCTTTGTAGCGTATTACAATGGCGTATTTTATACGCAACACACAGAGATAAAATTGTAATTAACCTTTGCTTGTGTATTAGGTACCCACACAAAAAAAAAAATCATATTATTTGGCGTTGAAAATGACGGTTTATTTTGTCAGCACACCAGCAAAACAACGCCTTAATTAACCCCTGGATGTAAATTGCGCAATAGAATTGAGCCAACCACAAAACTCAGTAGCTATGTAGCGTGTTACAATGGCGTATTGTTTACGCCACACAACCAAGAGATAAAATTGTAATTACCTTTGCTTGTGATTAGGCATACCATAAGAAAAATATTTATATTTGGAGTTGAAAGGACGGTTTATTTTTGCAGCACTACAGGCAAAACAACGCTTAATTAAACACTGGATGTAAATTGGCCGGGGGGCATAGAGATTGAGCCACCACAACCTAGTATCTTTGTAGCGTGTTTCAATGGCGTATTTTCTCCGCCACACAACAAGAGATTAAATTGTAATTAAACCTTTGCTTGTGTAATTAGGTACAAAAAAAAATATATATATTTGGCGTTGACAAGACGGTTGATTTTTGTCGGCACGCTGCTCAAAACAACGATTAATTAACCCCTGGATGTAAATTGCGACCAAAGAATTGAAGCCCACCCACAAAACTAGTAGCTTTGTAGCGTGTTACAATGGTGTAATTTCTACGAACACACAACAAGATATAAAATTTGTAATTAACCTTTGCTTGTGATTAGGCATTACCAAAAAAAATATATATATTTGTGAGTGAAACGACGGTTTATTTTTGTCAGCACACCAGCAAAACAACGCTTAATTAACCCTGGATGTTAAATTGCGCAATAGAATGAGCAGCCAAAAATGACGTGGTATTTGTTATTGTAAAAAACGCTGTTTCTTTAAATGAAATAAACGACGGAAATGGCTTAGATCCCACTTGGAATATGGCAAGTATATGCAGCTGCAGTCGAACGCACACTGGATTTTCAGATCCAAATAACCAAAAAATCAGAAATAGACATTCAGAGAACGGTCTCTGAGGACAAGCTGAGACAACCCACAAAAATACGCTGTCCGTAAAATCACGTTCTTCATGATAGCGACTATCACCCGCCAGCAGCACCTTCCCCTGTCAGTACAGTGAGAGGAGTGTGAGCTCCCAGCGGCGCGCTCGGGGTCTATATGTGCGGTGAAGTCACAGAATCCAGCCGGTCTCTGATGGCTTCAATCTCTGCACTGTCATGCAGGCTATGCCCTTCTTTACCTAGAGTGCTATGCCCATGTAGCGCAATGTGCTAGCAGCCATTTTATCAATCAAAAGCAACACTTCGTTCACCCGAAGTACCCCCAAAGTTACGACTTCGTTCCGAACCGAAGTTTTCCTGAAATTCTAAACGAATTCCACTTCGTTAGAATCGATTCGCCCATCTCTAGTAATAAGTAAAGCACGGCAGTTCAGTTTTAAAGAAACAGAACCGGAAATCAATTTATGGTTAGGGTTATGGTCAGAAATAGGGCTAGGTCTAGGATTAGAATCAGAGTAAAGAAATTTGTTTCAGGATGTCACAAAACCAATATTTTTACAAGTTTGGTTGCGTCAAAGTCGAATCAAACGGAGACAAATTTTACCTACACTAGTCACTACAAAAGATTAATGCAAAAAAAAAAAACATATCTCACCAACAATGTGGATAATGAAAAGTGCTTAACTATTGAACAAAAATCATATAGATCACACGATCAGTATAAAATGAATAAAAAAAGTTAAAACACTATATTGTGAAATGAAAAACGGCGGTACTGATGAATGACTAAGGTCTGTACTAAAAAAATCATGGTGAAATAACTGTAAATGTCCTATGACTTTTTAACCACCCCTCAAACCATTACATACTCATGCACAGCATTAAAGAGGTTTTCCATGTCTTTTAGAACGATGGTATCAGGAAGGTTAATATGGGATAATTTACCATTTTAAGGGTGACCACTATTAGGGTGCCTTCACACGGTGCATTTTTTGGTGCGTTTTTTGATGTGTTTTTGGATGCATTTTTTGTGCAGTAATATACAGCATTAATTGCTATGCCTTTCTGCACAAAAAGTGCATAAAAAAGCATAAAAAAAGCATCAAAAACACACAAAAAAAGCTCCATGTGAAGGCACCCTTAGGAGCTTGAATGAAGTGGTGTTCACAGATGCACCCTGTTTCTCAATTTGATGTCTATGGGACTAACAGAGAACAAGTAGGTAATAAATGGTTTTTGTTGAATAACCCTTTCAGCAACTTTTTTACATGCCTCCCTTAATATCGTCATTCCTGAAACTATACAACACAGAATTTAATAGAATAGTAATATACTAGTAGACATAAAGCACCGCTAATACTGTCCTTGATATAGAGAAAAAGTTGACTTAGGTCTAAAGTACTTGTCACAGAGAAGTAAATAGAATAATTAGGGCCTTCAAAAATATTTTTAGAACAACTAAACCCCAATAACACAATGTAAGCTTATTTAGGTCTAATTAAAATATGAAGATGAAAACAAAAGAAAAACAATCCTCCCCACACTGATATTCATAGCAGATAAATCCAGATACACATAGGCACCAAAGAAAGGGCAATAAATAGAAGAAGGGTGTTTTACTTACGATACTGATGATACTATAGATGGCTTATACAATAAATTCCAGAAAAAAAGATAATAAGTTATTACAATTTCTCACCCTAATAAAGTCCCTCGATTCAACCCTTTAAATTGGCAGGGTTATGCCCTGATAAGGACGGCCCCACCCTCTGATGACTCTCCCTTCACAACCCTTAATATTCAGAACATATGGGTCTTATTACCATTACAAAGGGAGAAAAAGATAAAGGTCCCAATACGTTTCCCCTACAACAGTAGGTTCATCAGTGGACATAGGTGCTGCAAACCCCAAGATGTACGGGGGTGAATGATAATGCGTGCTTGATTATACACAGAGCATCTTTACCTTAATGTAAACTTACATCATAATGTTGGTAAGGAGCTGTGGAGCAGGCTCACTCACTGAACCTGCTCCATATGCAGTTAGTTGAAGCTGACACCCGCTGCTAACAGCAAGGATCAGAGCTGGCTACGATCCCTGCTTTTTAGCTATTTAGACACCATGGTGATCGCTGCCACAGTGTCTTAATGAATGAGTAATGGTGGCATGGTTCCTTCCGTTAATTGCCCCCTCTGTGAGATTGTGGTGTTCCAAGTGGTTTCATGGCAGTCAGAAGCCTAATGAAGGTTTCTGTAGCTGCCATGTTGCTGCTTCTATTACTTCCTGATTATGGTAGAAACTTATAGGAGCCCAATCTTGGTACACCCTTCTGCATCTAGTGATCATGCCCTCTGGGTGTCATGTACCCTAGGTAAGTTTAAATTGAAAAAAGTCTGATTTATTAAAATATAACATCATTTATCCCGTATGGTGAACACCAGAGAAGAAAAAAAAATTCCAACACCAAAATCTAATTTTTCTGGTCATTTCATATCTCCAGAAGATTGGAATAAAAAGTAATCAAAAAGTTACATATACCCCAAAATAGTAACAATAAAAACTAAACTGCAGCCCATAAAAAAAAGTCATCACTCAGGTACATAGGTGGAAAACTAAAAAAGCTTTGCTGCAGTGCAAAGTTAAAAAATAGAGCTTTTTTAAAGTACTAAAACGTTAAGAAAATGTTTCATATTTAGTACCACCAGAATTGTAATGAACTTCAGAATACAGATAACAAGTCATTTATACCGAAAAGTCAACTGGCCACTCAAGTGGCGCTATTACATGTTTTTCTCATTTACCCCACTTAGATTTTTTCACTTTCCCACTACATTATATGGTACGGTTTATGGCATGATTAACCCCTTACCAACATTTGACATACCTATACGTCAAGGTCGGGTAGGGGTTCCCGCAAAAAAGATTGACGTAGGGGTTCGTCATGGCGATCTTGGCGCTCAACAAGCGGAGCACGTAAGGAATCGGGCATAGGAACAAGCAGGTCATATTACTGCTGACTTCATTGCCGCCATCCTCCACAGCCGGAGTGAGCTCTGGCAGAGGGGGGATTACACACGCGTTGTCGCGAAATCGTGGTCCAGGGACATAGAAGCTGCGGCAGAGAGTGTGCTTCATGCTGACCATGATCCGGCGCAGTATATGGTGCTGTGACGCTAATGGGTCTCCTTACCAGACAGCCCGGATGCTGAATGTGTGACTGACAGTGTGACTGTGACTGGCAGTGGGACTGATAGTTGCCTTGGAGACCAGTACACAGCTATAAGCTGTGTGCTGATTTATCCTATGGTTATGAAAGATCACTAGACTCGATCGTTAACACATATTCACCTCTGGGAAAAGTGTAATAAGTGTGAAAATGTAAAAAAACAGTGTAAAAATTGTAAATCACAAACACAAAAAATAATTTAACATACCGTACACTGCCTTGTCCCTTTACAACACGGCAATAGCCCCCAATAGATTAAAAATAAATAAAGTACCATATTTGGTATCGCCGCGTGGGTAACGACCCACCCTATTAATCTTTTATGTTAATTAACCCGTACGGTGAACGCCGTAAAAAAACCCCAAAAAACAAGTCACAGTTTTGCGATTTTGTTCATCCGCAGCACATAAAATGGTAGTAAAAAAGTCATCATAAAACTCATTCAAACATCAAACTAGTGACCAACATTTAAAAACTTCAGTTCATTCAGCAAATAAAAAAGTCCTTAACAATGCTCTGTATAAGGAAAAATTAAAAAGTTTTGGCTATTAGAGGATAACGATGCATAAATATTGTTTTGCACAATAAAAGCACTTTAAAAAAAAAAAAATTGTGCTCCCACATAAAAAAACTATATAAAATGGGTGTATCACCGTAATCGTCTCTAACACAGAGTAAAACTATTCTTGTCACCAGATACTGCATGGTGAACGCTATTAAAATATAAAATAAAAACCACTGCTAGGATGCTGTATTTTCTTCACTCATGCCTTCCAAAAAATTTTTTAGAAGCGATTATCAAAGTCTTGCCGCCCACAAAAATGATAACAATAATACGTCAACTCATCCGCAAAATAAAAGTCCCTATACAAGCTACATAACAGAAATAAAAAAGTTATGCTCTCAGACTTATGGCGATGCAAAAACGTGTTTTCCTTTTCAAAATAAGTGTTTTTTTTATTGTGTAAAGCAGTAAAACATAAAAAAATATATACAAATTTGGTATCGCTGTAATCGTATCAACTGTTGAGCAAAACTAGCATGTCATTCTATACTGCACAGTGACCGCTTGTAAAAAATAAAATTAAAAAACACTACCAGTTTGCTTTATTTTGTACAAAATGCATCACAAAAACCTTAATGAAAATGGGATCAATGCAATCACATGCACCCTGTAATGGTACCAAATAAACACATCAACTATCTCGTAAAAAAACAAGCCTCAATGCCAGCTCCCGTATACAAAAAAATTAAAAAAGTTATGTCTGTCAGCATAGGTAACAACATATAAAACGCATCTTTTTATAATACTCACTTCTATTGTGAAATGTATAAAACTAAAAAAAAAACTATATAAAATTTATAATCATTGTAATTGTACCAACCCATAGTATTGTTATCAATGTAGTTTATCACGATATACTGTAAAAAGGAAGCCCAAAAACAATGGCAGAACTGCGTTTTTTTCCCCCCATTTTCATGGTCCAATGCTAAAATAAACTACTGAGCACCTTTTCACCCAAAATGCAAAAATACACCCCTAGATGAGATCTCTGAGGGGTGTTGAATCCAAAATAGGGCAACTTCTGGAAGGTTTCACCTGTTC
The DNA here is from genome assembly GCA_025379985.1 of Phyllomedusa bahiana. Lineage (NCBI taxonomy): Eukaryota > Metazoa > Chordata > Amphibia > Anura > Hylidae > Phyllomedusa > Phyllomedusa bahiana. Next base: position 23,165 of record JAODAL010039098.1, read on the forward strand.
TAGTACTTTGGGGGCTTTGCAAGATGCGGACATTGGGCCACCAAAATCTGTGCTATTAAAAAGACAAATAACACTCCTTCCTTGTACACCCTGCCTCCATGCGCCCCAAACAGCAGTTACTCCACCATGTAGGTATTGCCGAAACTTGAAGAATTGAGGGTAACACAATTTGGGGTACTTTTTTTTCCAGGATTCCTTGTAAAAATTAAAAATTTTCAGCTAAAATTGCAGATTATTGAAAAAATCATATATTTTTTTATTTTCAGAGCCGAATGCTAAAAAAAAATGTGTAAAACACCTGTGGGGTCGATATACCCCACTGCACCTTGGTTATATTCCGTAAGGTGTGTAGTTCACATAATATGGGGTTTTTTAGGGGAGTTTATTAGGTTTTTAGCACCTTTGGGTGTCACGCAAAACCTGAAATGGCGGCTAATAAAATTGTAATGAAAACTGAGACCCCAAAGTCCAGTAGGTGATCTACTTTTCTGAGGCGTGGGTTGAGCTAAATAGCGCACTAGGAGGTCACATACGGGATATCTCTGATAAAACCGTAAAGGAACACTATGGATTCGATATTAAGCCTGCATTTCAATGTTCACATCTACTGTGTATCCAGTGAAATAATGATAAAAAATTGAAAATCTGTAATAAAAAGTTAATTTTTGAAATTTCCACCTACACTTTTTCTGGATTTTTTTTTTTTAATAAAAATCTTTTCTCTCGTGAAAAATTTCTAAAGGTTAACAAAACTTCTTAAATGTTTTTTAAATTACTTTGAGGGGTCTAGTTTTTAGAGGGGTCTTTTAATTGGGGTTTCTAAAATACAAGCCCTTCAAAGCCACATCAGAACTGGATGGTCCTAAAAAAAATCTATTTTGCAAATTTTCTTGAAAATGTGAAAATTTCTACCTATATTATAAGCCCCTTAATGTCGGTAAAAAAAAAAAAACTTTAAAAAATGATGCCAAATTACAGCAGACATATGGTAGATGTAGTTATAAATATTTGAGTGGAATATACTATCTTGTTTACACGCAAAAATTTGACTTTGAAATTGGCCAATTTATGCTAATATTCAATGATTATTTTGCTATTTTTCACAAATATTCAAGAACTTTTTCTGCGACCAAAATGTATTACTAACTTAAAGCAAAATTGTGTCACGAGAAAACATCTCTTGCATCATTGGATAGTAAGTGTCAAAAGTTATTCCTACATAAGTGACCACCTTGTCAGTTTTAAAACAGGTTCTGTCAGGAAGGCCAAAAACGAGACTCTGGCGGTAAGGGTTAATAAAATTATATCTTATCCTGCAATAGAAACAAGCTCTTATTTGACGATGTAGACTGAAGATTAAAAAAGTGTTAGATGGAGAGGAAAAACAAACTCAATGAAAAAAGGCTAGGTTGTTTAGGTGTTTAACCCACTGTCAAGCAGGAAGGGGGTTCCTATATTGTTTAGGATGTAATATTATGGCACTCTTTAGGTCTGAAAGTTGTTCTCAGAGGTAAAATAACAGCCCAGAAGTTTTGGATACTCTAAGTGACGAGCCCCATTGTATGATCCAGTCTTTGTTTCCAGATGGTGGTCCAGTCTTCTAGGATGTCGGTGCTCCCATGCACATTGCTCAGTGTATTGGATCTTGGCTCAAGGGGCATGATAAATGAGGTCAACCATCTACCCTGGCCAGCCCAATCACCAGACTATTATTGGGCATGTGTGGGGCTTATTTGAGAACCAGGTTAGGAATAGATTTCCACCGACTGTGAACTAAATTGATGTGAACATTGTCTGTGATTATTCTTATTACTACAAAATACTAGATAGGACATGAACGCACACATCTCACCACCATTACAATGTGGATAATGTTAAATGTTTTAATGTTAAAAACAACCATAGAAATGACTCAGCACACAACCAATAAAAAGAGTTAAAAGCATTAATATAGATATAACTATTCTAAATAGCTTCCTAGTAGTCATCACTTCTTGTCACTAAGAAAACCCATGCATACAGCTCCCCTGAAATGGCTACAATAAATAGCCACGCATCTAATACATGTTTGCATGATTTCCCAGGAGAGGGGTTTTGGTTTTACAGGGGCCATCTGCTCTGTTAATTGAGTTGTTGTAAAAACGTGACTTCTGTCTGTTATATTTAAAGGGAAAGAAAACAATTACCTATTGTTTTACTTATATGTTTATGTTAAACACATTTTTTAACGATTTTTGGTTGTGTGTGTTTTTCTAAATTTTTATATTAGTATCATATTTTTTTTTTTAAATCTTGAAATCCTGCAGTTTTCTCTTTGACACTTCCTGTTCTGTAGAGAAAACTTTTCAATCCTCTCCTCATTATCAGCACAGGCAGATTACGCTGAAAGGTAACATCAATGTGTATAGATAACACAGCATCCACCATTGACAATAAAAGAGAATCACAACTCACCTCTCACTACACAGTGACTTTATCCCAGATCACAGAGCATGGCCACAACACTATCCTGTTCACAGGTTCATATGCCCATGTAGCTGTTGTAAGGTATCTTTCTGAATTCTGCTAAAAGAAACTCAGGCAATACAGCTGCTCACATAATCATATACAGGCAACAGAATTAAAAAATCTACATTCAGAAAACAAAAATGGCTAAGAAGAAAAGAATAGGTATCAATATCTTGTTTTAATTAAGTAAATAAAAAATATTTTCTGCTATCAAATGATCAGATAGTAATGAGGGGTGACTGTAAAAATTAATAGCACTTTTGCAATTGGTTTACATTACCTAAAACATTTTGTATAACAGTTATTAGCTAATCTGTGATAAACACCTAAAACGGCACGCCCCCTTTTCTGTGATTGGCTGCCTGATATTTAGTTCAACCCAATGGATGGGACACGCCATCTGTGTGGGACTTGCCACCTGTGCTGTCCTCTGCTGTCTGTGCTCATCTCCCTTCTGACCTTTGTGAAACTGAAGGCTGCTCTGCTCCTCTCCAAGGGACAACTCTGATGTGAATGATCTGGGCAATGCTAGATTATTTCACCCAACCATTATAACACCAATATTAAATTCTGCTCAACCACCCATATAACAAACTATAATACACTTACTCCCACCCACACAATTATAAATACACATATAATGCACTCTGCTCCGCCACCCATATAACACGACATATAATAAACTCGCTACACTCAGCCCATATAACACACATATAATACACTTGCTCCCCCCCACCATATAACACCACGTATAATGCACTCTGCTCTCCCCACCCTTTATACACACAATATAATACACTCTGCTCACCCACCCATTAACACACATATAATACACTCTGCTCCCCCCCAAAAAACCCCCCAATAATAACCACATATAATACACTCTGCTCACCCCACCCATATAACACACGTTATGCACGTTGCTCCCTCAACCAACTACACACACATCTAATACACTCTGCTCACTCAACCCAGATACCACACATATATTACACTCTGCTCCCCTCACCCAATATAACACACACATATAATACACTCCCGTCCGCCCACACTTATAACCAACATATAATACACTATGCTCCCCCTCACCATATAACCACCAACGTATAATGCAATATGCTCACCCCCACCCATATAACACACATATAATATATTCAGTCTGCTCCCCCATCCATATAACTAACACATAATACACTCTGCTCCCCTACCCATATAACACACATATAATATGCTCTTCTCCCCCATCCATATAACACACATATAATACACTTTGCTCTCCCTACCATATAAAAGACATATAATACACTCTGCTAGACACATTGACAAGATATCACTTTCTGTAACGTTAGGGGGCTGTATGTATAACTGTATGTATAACACCAATACAGGTGTTCTAATTCAAGGATTTCCTGTGCAGCCTGGGAGGGAAGTGACAGCTCTCCAGGCATGAGAACTTTCTGGGGAGGGAGCAGAGACAAGGAAGGGGTGTGATGATGTCACCACTGTTCAGTGAGGGAAGAACTGCCTACTGGGAGGAGAGAGACACCCCTGGATTTAAAGTTGTAAGACAGAGAAAATGTGAAGATGCCTGTGAAAACCAGTACTGAGAAAACCCCATTAACATATTATAAAATGTTAGATGATTTTCATAGGATACAATATTTAAGGATTTTTCTACATGCCCCCTTAACATCTCTGTTCCTGAAACTATACACCAGAGGATTTAATAGAGGAATAATATAGACATAAAGTACCGTCAATATCTTTCCTTGATTTAGTGAAACAGTTGACTTAGGCCTAAAGTACAAATCAAATAACAAAGTATAGAACAAGCTGACCATGGTGAGATGAGAGGCACAAGTAGAGAAGGCCTTGTATTTTCCCTCTCTGGAACGGATCTTGAGAATAGTAAAGATTATATAACAGTAAGAAATGAGTGTGAAAATACAACATGTCATTACAAATACAAGACCAGTGAATAGGATTGCATTACGTATATAGGAAGCATTGCCTATCGCTACTTTTTCCAATGCTTTGATGTCACAAAAGAAATGATTGAGTTTAGTAAATGATCCATATTTTGCCATGGCGGAGGAAGCTGTTGGAGTAATCGACCCCAACATCCCGCCAACCCAGGACCCAACAGCAACAATTCTGCACTTTCTTTTGTTCATAATCAAGGTGTAATGTAGAGGTTTACAGACGGCCACGTAACGGTCATAAGACATCACCGTGAGGAGGAAATATTCAGTGTTCCAAAAAGCATCGAAAAAGAAAAGTTGAACAATACACTCCGCAAAGGAAATTATCCCATTGTTGGTGACAAATATGTAGATCAACTTTGGAGAGGTGACTGATGTGTAGACAATGTCCAGAGAAGACAGGTTACATAGGAAGAAGTACATCGGGGTGTTTAATGAAGGACTGGAAATAATAAGAATAATAAGGATTAAATTCCCAACTATGGTCAGTATGTAGACCAGGAGAAAAAATAAAAAGAGAGGAAACTGAGATCGGGCATATCTGAAAATCCAACAATGAAGAACTCGACTGTGTAATTCTGATGATAGATCATCATAGACACAAAAATAGTGTCACAAATTTATGAAAAGATATTATCGTTTGTGGTGTGAATGCAGTGTATTGGAATTTGTACTAATGGAGCTGCTGCGATGACAGGAAGGAAGTTGCTCCACGAGCAACAGCAACCCACTGCATGATCCACCATGAGGCTTAAACTGCAAAGGACATGGATGAAAATCTTGCTGATGTGTTTTCAGAACATGTTAAAATCGTCAACTTCATCAAAGCCAAGCCTCTCCATCATCGTTTGTTTGGAAACTTATGTTGCGAAATGGGATCTGAACATAAACACTTGTTGTTGCATACAGAAGTAAGATGGCTATCGCATGGCGGTGCTATACAGCGCGTATTTGAACTCCAGAATGAATTGCTCCTATCTCTAAATGAGCATAATGGCACACTGGCACATTTCTTGACTAATCAGACGTGGGCTGCCAGATTGGCATATCTTGGAGACATTTTCAACATTCTGAACAGCTTAATTTGTCATTGCAAGATCCTTACTTGAACATTCTGAGAATGTGTGACAAAGTCAATACTTTCCAGAAATAACTCTGTATCTGGATGTCAACAAGGCGTTTATGACATGTTCCCACTGTTGGATAACTTTCTCATTGGGGAAAAAAGGGTCACACAAGGCATTCGTACTGTTTTTTTAACCGTATCCACAATTTTCACGTAACTTTTAGGGAAATTTTTGGCATGATGAGTAGCGTTGATTGGATTTGTAAACATTTCAATGCTGGCTTACCGATGTAACTGGTTATGAACGAGGAGAATTGGCAGAACTGTCATCTGATCAGACTTTACAGTTGCATCTTAGCCGTACATCACTGGCGCCTTTCTGGTTATCATGTGAATAGGCGTACCCGCTTCTATCCAGTAAAACCAGTGATGTTTTGCTACCATTTACGACGTCCTACTTGTGCAAAAAAGCATTTTCTGCTTGTTACTTTCCCATAAAAAGGGAAAAACAAACAAAAATGAACTTGAAGATGACATTTACGTAAAAAGGTTTGTTTTTTATACTTTTATTCCCAAATTGAACATAGTTGCATATAAACAGGCCAGCATCACATTAAGCGCAAAAATGATGTGAATTTTATTTGTGGTCTTTTAGATTTTTAGATTACCAAGACTTTGGGGGGTCCCCATCGAAATAGGACAGGAGTTCGGGGTCTGTGGCAGGAAAGAGGCTGAAAACTTCTGCCTTAAGAGACAGCGGAAAAACCCCTTCCCCCCCAATACAATAATTGTCAAATTTTCCTTGATCAAGTTTGAACCAAGCAACACCAAATGTGGCGGGCAAAAACATACTTTCACTTTCTTTTTAGTATCTTATCTCTTTTTTACTCAAAATTCCTGCCCCCAAACAGAAAACCTTTTCAAATACAGCTCCCTTCTTTCCTCTTTTACATCCCTTTTTAATAGCAAAAAACACCCCTTTTTTACCTTTTAAAAAGGTTTTTTACCCCAAGATAAGATTTTTAAAAATTTGGCAAAGGAATGAGACTATTACCTAATAAATTGCGTTCTGATTTTGTTTGTTTGGAAATTAGGAGAAAACTTTTCCCCTGCTTGTGTATCAACTTTCCCATTACCGACCTCCCCTTTCTGCTCTCTTGCTCCCCTGCCTTCCGACCCGGTGGGTCATGCCGCTGGTTTTAGGATAAACATTTGTAATTATTAAGTTTCCAAGAAACTTTAAACCTAAAAGGTCTTAGTCTTAGTCCCGCATTTACAAACTTCCCCACTCATTATTGCAAAACATCACTAGAAAAAAATTGTCAGTCACTGCTTTGAAACCACTCACAGTATTTCTTTACATAAATATATTAAAATTTGTGTAAGGATTTTTGGGGTAAAATAATTTTTTTGCAGATATACTAAATGACAGGGGAAAAAGACTTAATTTTTTAGCTGAATTTTTAAATGTACCCAAAGAGAGTCAGGGTGGCAAATAAAAAAAATACCGTGGGCCCACCCCACGTAACGGTCTGGAGGGGGGATCCCCTGGACCCGCAGGGGAGGGGGTATCCCAACCAAAGTGGAACTAATGGGGCCCCGGGATTCACCAAGCCCCTGCAAACGGGATGGACTTGCTGCGGGGGAGTCCACCCAGGTCACTACCACTGGGGGGCTGCCTGCGGTGGCGGCCAAGGGAGGCAGGTACAGAATCGGCAACAGGGCCCTAGTGGGGGCAGGCAAGAGGCAGGGCACCTGAGTTTGTGAACAAAAGGGGGAATCAGGCAGCGGGGAAGGGTTGGGCAAACGTAAGCAAACAGGTTCGGACACGGTGGCAAACAAGATTTTCTGGGGAAGGGTTTACAGTAGGAGTCACTAAAGATCCCCCAAAGGCTTCCAGAAAGGCCCCGGGTTTTAAAAAGGGGCATTCCCGAAATGGGGAATTACGGTGCACTGTCCCCTTTAAATCTCACATGTGCCCCGCGCGCGGCCCAGGGGGCGGCGCCACGACGCCGAGGGACAGAGACGGACGGGACAGGAGCGTGGCCGGGTAAGTGACGGGGGACACTTTCAGAGGAGTGAGTGGACCCCGGACCCGAGGTGTGGGACGGGGCGCCACTTGGAGTCGGGGCACGGATGCGCCTGCGACCCGGGATGAGGGGCAGAAGGCAGGCCTGGCAAAGGGACAAAATGTGCCATTTTAGAAAACCGGTCTATAACCACCCAAACGACGGTATTACCGGACGAAGTCCATCGCTATGTGAGACCATGATTGCGTAGGGATGGGCAGAGGGTGTAAGAGACCTGCCGGCTTGTGGCGAGGAGCCTTGTTGCGGGCACAGGAGGTACACGCCTGGACAAACTCCTTGACATCCTTAGCGAGGTCCTGCCACCAATAGAACCGGGAGATCAGGAGAAACGTCTTGCGGGCCCCGGGATGCCCGGCCACCAGTGAGAAGTGCCCCCACTTCAGGATACGCCTATGGAGCGCAGGGCGGACATATGTCTTCCCCAGCGGGACGTTCCGGAGGTCGAAAGGGGCTACGGAGATAAGGCGTTGTGGGGGAATTATGTGCTCTGGGATCGCTTCTTCACCCACCACATCGGAGGCACGGGAAAGGGCATCGGCCTTCACGTTCTTTTCGGCAGGGCGGAAGTGAATCTGGAAATTAAAGCGGGAGAAGAAAAGCGACCACCTAGCTTGGCGTGGATTGAGTCGCTGGGCCGTCTGGAGGTACTGGAGGTTCTTGTGATCCGAATAGATACAAAGGGGATGCCGGGCACCTTCCAGCAAATATCGCCATTCGTCCAGGGCCAGTTTTATGGGTAATAATTCCCGATCTCCAATGGTGTAGTTCCTCTCCGCCTGTGAAAAAGTTTTAGAAAAGAAGCCACAAGTGACCGTTTTGCCTGTGGGCCCTTTTTGCGTGAGGACTGCTCCAGCACCTACCGATGAGGCGTCTACTTCAAGCGAGAAGGGTTTCACTGGGTCTGGCCGCGACAGGATGGACGCAGAGGCAAAGGCCGTTTTTAGCTTGGAAAACGTTTCCTCGGCCTCGGAAGGCCAGCTGCGTGGATTAGCGTTTTTCTTCGTTAGGGCCACAATGGGAGCCACCAGCATGGAGAAGTGCGGAATAAACTGCCGGTAAAAGTTGCAGAAGCCCAGGAACCGTTGTATGGCCCGCAGGCCCACTGGGCGTGGCCATTGTAATACGGCTGACAACTTGGCTGGGTCCATCCGTAGACCTTGGTCCGAGATAATATAACCCAGGAATGAAAGGCTGACTTGCTGGAAGAGGCACTTCCCTAACTTGGCATACAAGTGGTTCGCTCGTAGGCGCTGCAGCACTTGGCGGACGTGGAGGCAGTGAGTCTCAAGATCAGGAGAGTATATTAGAATGTCGTCCAGGTAGACCACGACACAGGTATAAAGAAGATCCCTGAAGACATCATTCACGAACTCCTGGAAGACGGCTGGCGCATTACACAGTCCGAAAGGCATCACTAGGTACTCAAAGTGCCCGTCTCTGGTGTTGAAGGCCGTCTTCCACTCATCGCCCTTGCGGATTCGGACCAAATTGTAGGCCCCTCTCAGATCCAACTTGGAGAAGATCCTTGCGACCCGCAGACGGTCAAATAGTTTCGTGATCAACGGCAGAGGGTACCGGTTTTTTACCGTGATCTTGTTCAGACCCCGGTAGTCGATGCATGGCCGTAAGGAACCGTCCTTCTTTTCCACGAAGAAGAATCCCGCTCCCGTGGGAGAAGAGGACTTTCGTATAAATCCCTTCTGGAAATTCTCCCGGCTGTACTCCGACATGGCTTGTGTCTCAGGAACGGATAAGGGGTAGACTCTGCCCCGAGGAGGGCTGGTACCAGGCAGAAGATCAATCGGGCAATCATATGGATGATGTGGCGGCAAGGTCTCTGCTTGCTTCTCGGAAAAGACATCAGAAAACTCTTGATATGACGCGGGGAGAACCGCTAGAGGTTTAGACGGTACTGGAGAAGCGGTAAGCACCGGGCGAGGTGCCACCAAACAGCGAGACCGACAGTCAGGGCCCCATCGCAAGACTTCGCCCATCTGCCAGTCAAGCACCGGGGCATGGCACTGCAGCCACGGAAGGACCAATAGGATGGGCGAGGAAGACCGGGGTAACACATAGAACGACAGTCTCTCTTTATGCAGTGCTCCTACTTGAAGGGACAGTGGCTCCATACGGTAACGGACTGGATCGCTGAAGGAGGAGATGGATAGAGGTTTCTCCAGGAGAACCACGGGAAGATTTTGTTGAGACACCACGGCAGCGTCCAAGAAGTTCCCAGCCGAACCGGAGTCCAGGAAGGCTGAAGCTTGAAAGTGGGTCCCGGCTTCCGTGCTGACCTGGACGGGTATGTTCAGACGAGGAGAGAGACTGCATACCCCTAGGGACGCCTCTCCCATGTAGCCTAGGTGCGCTCGTCTCCCCGGACGCCGTGGACGGAGGATGCAACTCCTTAGGAGATGTTCAGGGCTGCCACAGTAGAGACATAGGTTTTCCTTACGCCGTTGGTTACGTTCCTGTGGAGTCAGGTGGGCACTATCCACTTGCATGGCCTCTTCCACGGCTGGCTGGGAAGGAGGCTGTGTAGGCCGTAGAAACACCGGAGCAGGACGGGGTAGGCGGCGTGTTAGGACTGGTTCTTGCTCTTGGCGGAGCTCCTCACGTCTCTCTGCAAAACGGATATCAATCCGGTTTGCCAAATGGATGAGCTCACTTAATGAAGATGGAGGGACCCGGGCGGCGAGAGCATCCTTAATCTGGCTGGAGAGGCCTTTCTTGAACGTGGCGCACAGTGCAGCATCGTTCCAAGCCAACTCCGATGCTAGTGTGCGGAACTGCACGGCGTAGTCTCCCACGGAGGCGTTCCCTTGCTGCAGGTTCAACAGGGCGGTTTCAGCAGACGAAGCGCGGGCAGGCTCTGGGAAGACACTACGGAATTCCTGTAAAAATGTCACCAGGTCAGCGGTGACCGTATCGCCTCGGTCCCAGAGTGGGGTCGCCCAGGCCAGGGGCTTTTCCAGAGAGGAGACTGACCACGAAGGCCACCTTTGGGTCTTTCCGAAGGGAACTGACCAGCCATAAGTTCCACATGAAGGGAGCACTGGGTGAGAATGCCCCTGCAGGCCTTGGGTCCCCGTCAAACTGTTGTCGGCATGGATAACCGGACTTTAGGACCGACTGCAGCGACCGCCACGGGAGGAACCACTGCAGCCGACTGCTGCTGCTGAGTGGCGATGAGCTGCTGCATCATGGAGGAGAGCTGCTCGAGCTGCTGCGCTTGCTGCGCAATCTGTTTCTAGTTGATTGCTTGACCACGACTCAGTGGTGATAGTTTGGCGACGCATCTGGCTAAAGGACACCTTGGCAGGATCCACGGCCGGATCTTACTGTAACAGTCTGGAGGTGGATCCACTGGACCACCGCAGGCGATGGCGTAAGACCACACCAGGGAGTGGAATCTAAGTGGGTCCCGGTATTCACCAGAGCCCGCCGCAAAGCGGGATGGACTTGCTGCGGCGGGAGTCCACCAGGTCACTACCACTGGCGGGGCTTGCCTCGCATGGGCGCCAAGGGTAGGTGCGAGGTACAGAATCGGCAATCAGGCTCGTAGTCGGGGACAGGCAAGAGGTCAGGGTAGGCGGCTGAGGTTCGTGAACGTAGACAGGCAGAAGGTCATGGCAGGCGGCAAGGTTCGTGGTCGGTTAACGTAAGCAAACGGGTTCGGTACACGGTAGGCAAGACAAGACTTTCTGGAAGGCTTTCACAGTAGGCATGTGCACTAAAGATCCGACAAGGCTTCCAGGAAGAGGCCAGACTTAAATAGGAGCAGTGCCCGGTAATGGCCAATTACCGGTGCACTGTCCCTTTAAATCTCACACTGCTGGCGCGCGCGTGCCCTAGGGGGCGGCGCCGCGCATGCCGAGGGACAGAGACAGACGGGACAGGAGCGTGGCCGGGTAAGTGACGGGGGACACTTTCAGAGGAGTGAGTGGACCCCGGACCCGAGGTGCGGGACAGGGCGCCGCTTGGAGTCGGGGCACGGATGCGCCTGCGACCCGGGACGAGGGTCGCAGGGGCAACCGTGACACACACTGATGTATTTGATGGAAACACAGTTCTACTACTTTACAAATCACTAGGTAGACCATAAATGGAATATTGTATATAGTTGTGGGCATCAGGTATAGTTGAGCTTCAGTGGTTGAAAAGATGGGCAACTAAAGGTGTGGAATGGGTTGACTTCATTACCCCGAAAGATTATTACATAGTTAGTACGGTTGAAAAATGACACATACCTATCACGTTCAACCAAGGGTGGGGAAAGTGTAGGTGAAGGGAGGGAGACAAGGAGTTCAAGCCCAGCCTCACCACTGGTGAATGCCCTGAAACCCACAAGGCAAAAACCAATCTGTTCCAGGGGAGACCCCATCTCTGGCTCCATAGTCACCACCAGCCAGGATCCAGAATTTTACATGGCTACGTACGCATTAATATTCTTTTGTTTCAGGTAGTAATCTAAGCCTTTCTTGAAACTCCCAACTGTTCCTGCTGTAAGCAGCTCCTCAGGCGGCTATTCCACAGATTTACAGTTCTTACAGTGAAGAATGCTTTTCTCCTCTGGAGATTGAATACTTTTCTCTCTAGCTGAAGGGAATGTCCCCTTGTCTTTTGAGGGGGCTTTACATGAAATAATTTTTCCACATACTTTTTGTAGGGACCATTTATATATTTATATAAATTAATCATGTTCCCCCGAAGTCATCTTTTCTCAAGACTAAATAAGTTCAATTCTATTAACCTCTACTCATAACTAAGATGCTGCATTCCCCTTATAAATTCCGTTGCACGTCTTTGCACTCTCTTTAGCTCTATGAGGTTATGTCCACACTGCACAGAAAACGATCGTATCTTCGGTACTTATAGTTTTTTAAAAGTGGCGAAGATGCGATCGTTCCTGCAGCCCCATAGACGACAATAGAAAAGACGAGCTGCAGTCTACACAGCTCATCTTTTCTCCGCTCGTCTTTCGGCACTAGTGTATTATACAACATGCTGTATAATACGCTGATGCTTCTCGTTTTCTTGCCGTCTTCCCTTACAATACAATTGTATGGGCGATGTCAGGAAAATGAGAAGTGACCATGTTTTTTGTACAAAGCGTGACAAAAACCGCGGACCTGCATCAGAGAAAAACGGCCACTTTTGGGACATTTTTTGTCCAATGTAGCGTAGACATAGCCTTACATCTCTTCTATAAACTGGGACCCAGAACTGAACAGCATATTCTAAGTGAGGTTGCACCAATGCTTTATACAGCCGTAGAATTACATCCTTGTCCCACGAGTCCAGGCCTCTTTTAATACATGAAAAAAACTTTGAGATTCTTAGTTCACATGTTTTGATCAAAACTGTTTAAGCCACCCCCGACTATCAACTAGGCCTCTTTTAATACACGCCAATATCTTACTTGACACTGCTTGACACTGCATGCTGTTCTGTAGTCTATGATCTACAAGAACACCCAAATCTTTATCAACAAGCGATTCTCCAAGTTTTTCTCCCCCTAGGACATATGATACCTGCAGATTATTTCTACCCAGATGCAGAACCTTACATTTGCCAAGTGGATGCCCAAGCACTCAGTGTGTCCAGGTCTGCTTGCAATTTATGAGCATCTTCCATTGATTGCACTACCCTACATAGCGTAGTGTCATCTTCAAAAATAGAAACCGTGCTAATGATCCCCTCCACTATATCGTTAATAAATACATTAAATAAAAGAGGACCCAATACTGAGCCCTGGGGCAACCACTCACAACCGGGGACCACTCAGAGTAGGAGTCATTTACCACCACTCTCTGAGTACAATCCGACAGCCTGTTCTTAATCCAATTACACACTTATTTCTAACCCAATGGATTCTAGTTTACCTAACAAACACTTATGAGGGACAGCGTCAAACGCCTTTGCAAAGTCTAAAAACACAATATCCACAGCTGCCCCGCAATCCAGACTTCTACTCACCTCTTCATAAAAACAGATCAGATTGGTCTGGCAGCTTCTGTCCTTAGTAAATCCATGCTGGCAATCACTTATAATATTGTATTCAGACACATATTCCTGCATATAGTCCCTTATGAGCCCCTCAAACAGTTTTTCCACAACAGATGTTAAACTTACTGGTCTATAACATGGGAACTACATTTGCCTTGCGCCAGTCACCAGAGAATCTCTAGATATCATTTACAGAGGCACACCGACAGCCGAGCTGAGCTCTTTAAGAACTCTTGGGTGTATACCATCGGGGCCTGGAGCCTTGTTCACATTCAGTTTATTTAACTTGGCTTCGACCAGTTCTACACTAAGCCAATTAATTATAGCAGATGATGTATTAACAGTACTGGCACCGCCTACAACCACACTGGGCCCGCCCCCATCAACTGCTTTCTCATCGTTAGTATATACTGAGCTGAAGAACCTATTTAGTGCCTCAGCCTTCTCCTTATCCCCAGTGACCAGCTCCCATTAATGTTTTTTAAGGGTCCTACATGCTTTGACCTTGGCTTTTTGGCATTTATATGCTAAAAAATTTCTTGGGGTTTGCTTTGCTGTCTTTGGCCACCTGCCTTTCATTTTGTGTCTTAGCTGCTTTTATCCCTTTTTTTTAAATTATTTATTGCCCTTTTAACAGAAGATAGAAGCCATGTTGGATTTAGTTTTAATCGCCTATACTTGTGACCCACAGGAATATATTTTGCTATAAATTTCCCCAGAGTATATTTAAAGCTCTCCCATTTGGCTTCTATATCACTATTTGCTGATAGCTGCTCCCAGTCTATGTCCTGTATTGCGTCCCTCAATAAGGAAAATTTGCCCTTTTAACCCCTTAAGGACCAGGCGTTTTTTTTTGGTGACACGTTTGTTTTTCCCTCCTCGCCTTCTGAAAGCCATAACTTCTTTATTTTTCCACCTACATAGACACATGAGGGCTTTTATTTTGCGAGACAAGATGTACTTTCTAATGGTGTTATTCACTATACTATAGAATATACTGGGAAACCGCAAAAAAATTCCAAGTGGGACAAATTGTGAAATTGTTTTTATTTTCGCCATGTTTGCGGGGGTTTTGCTTTTACAGCGTTCAATCTTCAGTAAATATAATGTATTATCTGTATTCTTCACGTTGTTACGCATCCGGCAATACCAAACATGTAGGGTTTCCATTATGTTTTGGTACCGTAAAAAAATTCCAAACATTTTCTATTTTTGAAATTTGCGCCACAGCGCCATTTTGTGCGACCAATAACTTTTTGTACTAACACCTAGGACGTCAGTGAGGGGGCATTTTTTGCGGGCTGAAGTGTACTTTTTACCGCTAGCAGTTTGGAATGCATGCAACTTTTTTTGATCATTTTTATTCCATTTTTTGAGTGACGTAAAATGACCAAAAAACGCAATTTTTGGCGTTTGGAATTTTTTTTCTTCTACGGTGTTCAGTGTACAGGGATAAATGATGTTATAATTTTATAGATGAGACTTTTCGGACGTGGCGATACCAAATATGTGTAACTTTTTATTTATTTTAATGATTTTATTTGTAAAATGGGAAAGGGGGGT
>JAODAL010039099.1:0-38381 GCA_025379985.1 Phyllomedusa bahiana
AAAACCCTTTAAAAAAATATATGAAACCTCTTCATGTTAAATCATAAGGTACCAACCCTGCAGCTTTTTAATCCTTGTGTCCCTGTGATGACGCCTCCTTCCCTATCTCTAGGGGTTCAGATGTGTGTATATTGTATGTGGATTCAAATTACTGTTTGTTAAAGATTAGACAGAATCCGCTATGAATTTGATTTGATCACTTATTAACCTACAAGGCTGCTTTGTATACTCTTTGTATACTCAATTTTGCCTCAACCATATGTAATATAGTTATCAAATAATCCTGGCAATTGAGTTCTTGAATCATGTTTAAACAAGAGTCTTTATTATATAAGAGTATGGCTCTTACACACAAGTCCAAATGTTCCTACATACATTAAAATTATTTTTTTTAAGCATCAAGATAACCCAATAGATGCCAAATCATCAATTACTCTGAATTATTAATTGGTTACATTAAGGGCGGCATGTATGAATTTTGGCATTTAATTGTCAAATTTCATGTGCATCATAATAGCATAGAATACACCTCATTTATGAACCCGCTCTACAGCGGGTCATAGATTTAGCACATTCTAGCACTCGTACGACCTTTCTGGCTCAGGTAAAGCACTTTTAAAGTGCTCTACCTGTTCCAGCTGTAATGAGCCTAGAATTGCAGTAGCAAAGCTATATATTTATAGCTTTGTACGGTTCTAGTACGCCCCACCTCCCGCAGGCCCCCCGAAATCAGGCGCATTACAAAGTGCCATGGGCGCTCTGTATTGCACCTGATAATGTCATATGGGAGGGATTTCAGAAATGTGAACAGGGCTGCACCTGATGTAGGGCTGAAAATATGCCAGCCCCGTTCATACATGCGGCCCTCAGTGTCTCTCAAACAGAGTCTTGTGTGGTTTGACACTGGTTTGAACTTGTAAAAAAAATTTAGGTTTGGGCCATCACAAACCTGTACTTTATCGCTAACCAAAACTAGGCTCAGACTGTTCCAAGGGGAGCTGGGGAAACCACAGGTGGACCCTTTGGTATGTCAGACCTGGGGCTGCTTTAAAGAAAGAAAGGCAGAGAAAGAGAAGCAGAAATCAAGAGCTTTGTAAAGTAGCTTTAGGGCAGGCCCTAAGAATCAACTCCATTGGTGGCCCCAAGATTCAACTCCATTGGTGGCCCCAAGATTCAGCTCCACTGGTGACCCCAAGATTTAACTTCACTGGTAACCCTAAGAATTAACTCCATTGGTGACCCCCAAGATTTAACTCTTCTGATGGCCCAAGAGATTCAACTCAACTGGTCGCCTCAACATTTAACTCCACTAGTGGCCCCAAGATTTAACTTCACTGATGGCCCTAAGACTTAACTCTGCTGGTGGTCCCAAAATGTAACTTCACTGGTGGCCCTAAAAATCAGTTTCACTGGTGGCTCCAAGATTAAACTCCACTGGTGGCCCCAAGATTCAACTCCACTGATGGTCCCATGCACTCCAGTGACACTGAACAGAACCATAACATCAACCCTAACCTGAATTTAGGGTTTTAAGAGGGTTTTAGGGTTAAAATTATCAAAGGGTGCCTTCAGGGTAGTATCAGCAGTGCACATGTCAGGGGTCCTGATCAAAGTTAAAAAAGAGTTCCTCTGGTATGGTGTGAGATAAGAACTGATAATTTGCTAGAGAGCTAAGATGCTTTGGCCTTATTGTGCCTTGATATTACTAAATGCAGCCCTGACTTATCTATCAGCATAGTTTCAGGCTCCAGGTCGCTCCCACTGCAGCTAGGTCTCCAGTGTGACTCTCCGATGTCACTTCTTCTTTCCCTAGGTAATTCCTATGTCATGGAAAACTAAAGAAATGTTGAACATAACTTCAGACAGTGTTTGTCATGTCCAACATCACTGGAAGCACAGCCACTGTGGGAACGATGTGCTATACACAGAGTGAAGCTAAAATTAACCTCTTGAAACTCTAAAAATCCTATCCCTAATCCTATAGGGATAGTTAGGGCTTGTCCCATGGCACAGGTTATTTGTTTTACAAACCATCTGAAAACCGACAAGCAACGCTCCCCTATAGACTTCAATGAAAAATCCCCGCAGTGGTCCCCACAGCACAGATTTTCCACCGGACGGTTTTGACGCCGCCGGCTTAATGAAAAACGTAGAAAATGCTCATTCTCCTCCCCTGGTTTTCGGGCAGAACATGAACATGTGGGTGCGAAGGGGGGTGACTTGAATCTGAAAATCGTGGACAAAAGCCGCCCCCCTGCATGCCAATAAAAGACCGACCGGTATGTGGTCTTTACCGTGTGAACGCACCCTAAGGGCTGATTTTTTTTTTTTTTTTTTTTTTTGGGGGGGGGGGGCAATTTTTACCAAAGTCCACATAAATCTCTGAGATTTGGGTTGAATTTGACATCAACCTGAATGCAAAGTGCTGTACTAGTCAGAGTAAAATATTTAAAACTCAGATAGGCACCCTACAGTAGTATAGTAAATATGTAGTGTATGTGTAATATAGTAATATATGTGCCAATAATATTGTGAGTTTTATTTAGTGGACTTTACATACTTGCTTTCTCTGCTTTGTCTGCTGCTCCTATTCTTGATCAACTCAAACATTGTATTGCAGTGCTATGTGGATCATTGGATGCGAGATTAAATTAAATCACCTGTTATAGTAGGAATATTAGAGATAATTTAAATTAAATTCATTATCCATCACCTTAACCCATTATCCTCCATTTTGTTTTATCCTCGTCTTTCAAGAGCCATAACATTTTTCAGCATTTCTTGTTTTTTTTGTGGGCCAAGTTGTATTTTTTAATGTTATAATTTAATGCCACACCAAGTATGATGGAGACAAGTAGAGAAAAATTCTACTCTCCTTTTGAGCGTGTGGCTTGCTCTGGATAGAGCGATCATGGGAGCACTAATTATTACTGTTACTGCAGGAGTATCAGTTTGGATAACATTTTCTTTTTCAATTCATACATAAGCCTAAGAGGAGCTGTTCACCCGAAATGCCACCACATCTGTTACACCTGCCATATACATGAAATTTTTGTTCTCATGTGATGATTCATGATGTGACAAGAGAGACTGGGAGAATTACCAGTGTCTGGCATCCAGTATATAACAGAAGAGAGTGCAGTTCCATTACATAGTTTGTAAGACTGAAAAAAGATAAACATCCTTCCAGTTCAGCCTTTTGCTCTCTAGTGTTGATCCAGAGGAAGGAAATAACCCTCATGAAGTAGAAGCCAATTCTCCTCATTTTAGGGGAAAAATTCCATCCTGACTCCAATTTGGCAATCAGAATAAGTCCCCGGATCAATGTCCCTTTTCCAGAATGCTAGTCACTATTCTAATCTTAAACTATAGCTTCAATTAAATGCCAGCACCTGCTCAGCTCCTAAGCCTGCTCCATACTCCCCAAGCATTGCCTTGACATACCAGTGTGTCACGGTGAGCCAAAGAGTTAATCATCTCCATGCATGCTACTGTTTCAGTTTCCTATTGTCACAGATGTAGCAAAGCTTAAAGGGAACCTGTCACATAGGTTATGCCCACCTTGCTGAGGACAGCACAAGCCAGTGTCAGACCTGCTGTTTCCAGCGCTGTGCCCCTTATTCTGTAAGATGCAGCAGTTTTAGAGCATTTACCCCTTAAATCTTATTCATGAGCAGGTGTTAGCTCCACCCACCAAAGGCTAGCTCCGCCCACTGACAGTTATTCACATGTTTCTAGCTATTCAAAGTAATAGGTTTGTCAGTTGAGGTGGGCGGGGCTAGCCTCAGGCTGGCTTCTCAGTGACTTATGTTATGATCTAAGATCAGATAACACAGTGCAGTACGATTTTTCTCCCAAATAAATTTTGCTACGTTTCGAGGGGGTGTTGGCCCTTCTTATTTTCCTATGGGGCTCTTTGAACTCTAGTTACTTACTTTACTGATTTATAACTTCTTATCAAGATCCCAGAATGTCTAAAGTCCATAGCCTCCTCCTGCTTTTCCCGCCTCCTACAACTAGATGTGGAAAAAAACTGAATTCATTATGGGCAACATGCATGAAATTTGGCGTTAACGCCAAACTTCATGCGCATAATAAAAAACTGAATTCATTATGGGCAACATGCATGAAATTTGGCGTTAACGCCAAACTTCATGCGCATAATAATGGCATAGAATGCGCCTATTAGTGCTCACAGCGCATGACCGGTAAGGATTGTTTCCGGCAGCCCGCGGCCCAATAGACATTCATTATTCTCGATGCATAAACGCCATGAATAAATGACATGTCACTTCTCTCCCCACTTCTCTCCCCACTCGGCGTATTGTCCAAGCGGGGAGAGGATACGTTATCTATAGTTCTCTATGAGAACTGTGGATTACCGTAATGACTGGGATGTATTTCAGCCCGTAATTCGCGCAGTTGCGAATTACTGGCTGAAATACGTCCCAGAATAAGCCGTGTGAGCATAGCCCTAAAGGTCTGTGCTCCTTCTTTCAATTTTTGGGGACACGCCCAAGCCTGGAATATTGTTGGCTGTGGTGTATTAGTTTCCATAGCTAAGTTCCAACCCTTGTTTGCTTTTACCACTTATGTCTAGGTTATGCTCCTTAACAATAATTTCTAATGTACCATTAAGAATATGTGTGGCCAATAGTTCCTCACGCTTTAGGTGCCCTGATGCTCATAGGGTCGTTATGAAGATTTCTGATATGAAATTAAAAGCCATAATCTGACTGCTCTCTGATCACTACTCAGTACAATGTTTCGTTCCCAGGTCTCCTCAGCTATTACTATGTAATCATTTTACCGATCTCTACAGTTACGATTCTCACATTGACTTTCAGGTTATATTTTATTCTCCAGTCAAATGTCTGTTTCAATAACCTGAGATAAAATGCCATTGTAGAAATTGATGATAGTTCTCCTATGCTTAGGCATAATCTCTTTTTTAGAATTACTTGTAATATATCAATGTTATGTTTTTCTTGTTTTCTAAGCTTGGTGACATTTTGATTCTCATATTTTACTTTCAGTATGAAATAGACAGCTTTAATTTTTAGCAACAAAGCCTTAAAATACTTAAACCTCATTTATATTCTGGACCAAGCAATCCCTATAGGCAGCATGTATGATAATATAGGGTGATCAGCACTCAAGAGGGGATTTATTATATGCCCAGTGAATGATGTTACTATTCCTTCAAAATGCAGTCAATGACATTCAAATATTTTAGATGCAATCCAAATTTATTGTGCAATCCAAAAATGCATGCATTAGTGAGCAGGCTCAGACTAGCCTACTGGGGAGTCAGTGAAATCCCCGATGGGCCTCAAGCTCCATCGGCGGCTGGTCCAGGCAGCACGTCAGTGTGTAGGCCCAAACTCACTGCATCTTCTCAATGGCAGAACATAGGGATGATAGTGTTTGGGTATCTGCACCACACACTAATTACTCCTGTGAGCCACTGGTTAACAGGAGTAAGCAGCGCAGGAGGCGTGATACAGCGATGTCATCATGTCCACTGCATGGCTGTATTTCCTAGGCCGAAAAGCCCGTAGGCTTCCGACCTAGGAGATCCCGAAAACAATGTCTTGGTGTAATGGGTGATGACATCACACTGCTCATGCTCAGATATTGGCTCCCAGATCTGGCTTCACAGAGGAGAATTGGGGAGAGATGAGTATTTTTTAAAAAAAATTCTAATCAGTCAGAAGGAGCCTTATCTACCTATAGGAGGCTATACACCTATAGGAGGCTATATACCTACAGGAGGCTGTATATATCTACAGAGGGCATATCTACCTACAGGGGGCTGTACACCTACAGGCACCTGTATACCTACCTTTCCAGAGGGAACAATATACCTATAGTAGGCTCTATATTTACCTAAGCGGGTTGAATACCTACCTATTTGCAGACGGCTATATATCTGCAGGGTGCGGTATACCTACATGTGGCTATATACTTTCCTATCTACCTACAGAGAGCATATATACCTATCTATCTACAACAGGCTGTATACCTACTGTATCTATCTACAGTGGGCTGTATACCTACCTATCTACCTACAGGGGATATATCAACCTATCTATCTCCCTACAGGGGGCATATATACAGTGGGGAAAATAAGTATTTGATATACTGGTGATTTTGTAAGTTTTCCCACCTACAAAAAATGGAGAGATCTATAATTTTTATCCTAGGCACACTTCAATTGTGACAGACAGAATCTAAAAAAAATCCAGAAAATCACTTTGTATGATTTTTAAATTATGATTTCATCACATGAAATAAGTATTTGAAACAATAGAAAAACAGAACTTAATATTTGGTACAGAAACCTTTGTTTGCAATTACAGAGGTCAGACATTTCCTGTAGTTCTTGACCAAGTTTGCAGACACTGCAGCAGGATTTTGGCCCACTCCTCCATACAGATCTCCTCCACATCTTTCAGGTTTTGGGGTTATTGCTCAGCTACATTGAGTTTCCGCTCCCTCCAAATATTTTCATTGGGTTCAGATTTGGAGAATGGCTAGGCCACTCAAGGACCTTGAAATGCTTTTTACGGAGCCACTTCTTAGTTGCCCTGTGTTTTTCAGATAATTGTCTTGCTGGTATACCTAGCCATGACCCATCTTCAATGGAGGTTGTGATACATGGCCCCATCCATCCTCCCTTTAATGCGGTGCAGTTGTGCTGTCCTCTCTCCAGGAAAGCACATCCAAAGTATGATTTTTCCACCCCCATGCTTCACAGCTGGGACAGTGTTCTTGGGGTTCTACTCATCCTTCTTCCACCAAACACGGTGAGTCGAGTTGATACCAAAAAGTTCTATTTTGGTCTCATCTGACCACATGACCTTCTCCCGCCTCCTCTGGATCATCCAGATGGTCATTAGTGAACTTCAAACTGCCTGGACTTGTGCTGGTGTGAGCAAAGGAACCGTGTATGCCCTGCAGGATTTTGGTCCATAACAGCATAGTGTGTTACTAACAGTAATCTATGGTTCTGTTGTTCCAGGTCATTGACCAGGTTCTCCCGTATAGTTCTGGAGTGATTCCTGACCTTTCTTATATTCATCCTTACCCCATGAGGTGAGATCTTGCATGGAGATCCAGACCAAAGAAGATTAACAGTCATCTTGTGTGTCTTCTTTTATTTTCTAATATCTGTGCCAACAGTTGTTGCCTTCTCGCCAAGCTGCTTGCCTATATCCCTGTAGCGCATCGAAGTCAAGGCTACAATTTTTTTTTCCCTGGTGTCCTTACACAGAACTTTGGTCTTGGTCATGGTGGAGAGGTTGTAGTGTGATTGAGTGTGTGGATAGGTGTCTTTTATATAGGCAAGTACAGAGTAGGAGGGCTTCTTAATCATAAAGTAACAGGTCTGTGAGAGCCAGAATTCTTGCTGATAAAATACTTATTTCATCAAATACTTATTTCATCCAATAAAATGCGAACTAATTATTAATTAATGTGATTTTCTGGATTTTCTTTTAGATTCTGTCTCTCACAGTTAAAGTACGATAGAAATTACAGACCTCTCCATTTTTCATAGGTGGGAAAACTTGCAAAATTGGGTCATATATACCTATAGATCTACAGGGAGGCTACTATATTTGCCTACAATGGTCCTATAAACCTACCTACTTAATGGTAGGCAAAATTACTACCTATTTACTTAATGAGGGGGAGCCCATACTAGAGGTAGGAACTGATAGGAAAGTGCTGGAAAAGTGAGAAGTCTAAGATGTTTGTGTGGTAAATTTTGAAGGGACGAGTTGTGGCCAGGAGAAGTTGTCATGGCAGTCTGGAGCACATGAAGAGAAGAGAATGACTCATCAAAGAAAAGAATGACTCAACAGATAAAGCGTCTTCTGTGAGTCCTTGAATGTCAGGGGTTATTTTGCTTCTGTGTTGAATCAGTACTTTATTCACTGTCATGTGATGGTGACCTGATGACAGACACATGTATGAGACAGACAGATATGTGACTGATTTGGTATTACATGCTGCATAATATAGTTCTGTTTGGCCCAATGTGTTAAGTGGTAAAATGCATGCATTTATGTCGGAGAGGCCTAAAAATTAACAGATAATATTTTCATGTACAATAGTTGTAGGGTGGGCCCTCAAGATCAACCCCCTTGGTATGCCCCAGGACCCCAGGCCGAAACTGTTAAAGAGAAGCAGTGTTGCTCAAATGGGGCCCTGATCGTCTCAACACAAATTTGACTGATCATGTCCCATACCCAAATATTATTTCTTACCTTATCTCTAAGCATTATGTAACCCGAACCTTAACAAAGGAAAAAATCCAGCTTCTAATCCAAGAAAGTAAATATAAAAATCCACAATACTTTATTGCAGCATTTAAAGACTATACAGATCCATACATCGCCATGAACGGAGGTAGGCTATTAGTAAGGATCAATTGATACAAAACGCATTAGAGTGTTACTAGCTTGTATTTTTGCCCACCTCTGTCTATGGCGATGTATGGATCTGTATAGTTTTTAAATGCTGCAATAAAGTATCGTGGATTGTTATCCTTACCTTTTTGTATTGACTTTTTTCCTGTGAATTTAATGCAGTATACCGAGATGTGGTTCCGCTCATCCGTGCCTCCTCCAAGCATAGGTCTGACTACACTGGGTGAGCTAATGACTGTTGTCTGTATTCAGAACCTTAACTCTCTTGTTGCCACCCATCTTTCAGTCCCATAACCTATCTGGTGTCATTTCTGGTTACATCACCATAGGGGAATATCTCTCCTTGGGGAGAGCAACATATAGGCGTGTGGAGATTCGAAATTGCCTTTTGCACTCCACGAAGTATTTGCATATCACAAGACATTACGGGAAAGGAGCAGAGAAGCTCAAGCACCCTTTATTGGAAATAGCAAATACTCAATTTGCTTTGGACCCACTGAGTCTTTAGAAAGCAAAAGGGATATTAGCAAAGCCAGCATCACTCATCTGCAGACAGCCGTTTTGGGGTTTTGCCCCCTCATCAGTGCAGAGCAGAGTGCAGTGCAAAAGGATTGGAGTGCAAAAGGCCATTTCGAATCTCCACACGCCTATATGGTGCTCTCCTCAAGGAGAGATATTCCCCTTTCTGGAACACTCATTGCCTCCCACCAAGCCAGCCTGTATTGTTCTGCTCTGCACTGATGAGGGGCAAAACCCCGAAATGGCTGTATGCAGATGAGTAATGCTGGCTTGGCTAATATCCCTTTTACATTTTATATAGCGAAAAACAAAGCACAAGGCAGAGAGCCCCTAGTGCAGAGTGTTTGGATAGATGAATAATACTTGGTCAGTATTGCACTAATCTGGTGATGCTGTCAGGAGGTGCAACTCTCCACAAGCCTATTGGTGGTAGTCTCTGCAGCCGCCTCTCCTCCTTCTGTGCTGCCGCAAACGGGCTCTGGAGTATAGATTATAGGAAATAGATTAGTGCTAAAAAGCAGCTATAAAATTAGGTATATAAGGCGCTATGACTACTTATTGAAACAAACAAAAGTTTAATTAGGACATAACAGGAAATAAAAAGAATATGGACTACACGTTTCTCTCTAAGCAGAGTTTCCTCAGGTCCTTTCCCTTTTACATTCTAAAGACTCAGTGGGTCAAAAGCAAATTGAGGATTTGTTGCATCCAATAGAGGGTGCTTGAGCATCTCAGCTCCTTTAGCATAATGCCTTGTGATATACATTACCATAGGCAGAATGTTTCGGTAACTGAAAGTGACATCAGATGTGACTTCCGAATGTTAGAACTTTGGGCCAATGTTGACTTAACTGGAAGTGAGGATGGACACAATATCTAACTTCACTACTGGTTATCCTACTATTGGGCCAATGGTAATGTAATTGGAAGTTACGTTGGATGGAATAGGGAAACCAATGTTAAAGTTAAATTGCAATGGTGGTGTCACATCAGTGAACAGGTAAGTTAACCCCCTAAAAGCCTTTGTTACAGTTAGGGTAATTTTTTGGGTGATTTTCACTAAATATGGATTTGGGCTGAACTTCATGGATTCAGGTTGAATTCCACTGTTACACTAAACACAATACTAGTCAAGAGTTCCTTTGTTCCTTTGGGACCTTGGTAGACCAGGGTCAATGAGGACAGGAACACATTAAAGGTTAGAGGAGGTATGGTCAGAAATTACACTGAAATACGTCCAACAAAATTGTATGTAGGATCTGCTCAGTTTTTCTTGCTTTATAACATGTTGCTGGCAAATAGTAATTCATTGTGACAGATTTAGTTTAGTTCTAACATGAATGTGATATTCAGTGTTTATTATAGGAAAAATGTTGAACATTGTATTAGTCTGAACTTAATGATGTGTCAGATGATTTTACTTACAGGGAACCTCTCAGGTGATTTTTACCCTATTTGAGAGCAGGAGGGAGGAAAGCTGAGCTCTGCAATACATTGGGTTACAGGATTTGGAAATGATTTCTGAGTAGAAATAGAGTAAATCCTTGCACGGAAGCAAACTCCTCATTTTCTCAATAATACTCAAGACACAAAATTGGATAAACAAGGCCACGGTTTTATTGATCAAATCAAATCTTGACAATCAATCCACAATATTGGCAACTTTTACTGCATACAATGAACAGCAAAGTATCCATGTTGTGGATGGGAACAAAGGTTATTTATGTGTGATCCTTTATGTCTCTATTTTAATGTATTAGTTAGTATATACCTCACATATACACACACACACACACACATATATATAAATAAAAAAAAAAAAAAAAAGTTATAATGTATAAAAAAAAAAATTGAAAGTTCAAATCGCCCCCTTTAGCCATTTTACAAGTAAAAAAATAGAATAATAATAAAGTTACACATATTTCGTATCACTGCATCCGAAAAAGTCCGTCTATTAAAATAATGTAATTATCCCGTTCGCTGAACACCATAGATGACAAAAAATTCCAAAAGCCAAAACTGCGTTTTTTTGGTCATTTTACGTCCTCTAAAAATTGGAATAATATTGATCAATAAAGTCGCATACATTCCAAACTGCTAATCACAGAAAAAGCACAAATCAGGGCCCCTAATCTAAACTATAACTTTTATTAGTCAAATATTAAAACATACACAATGGCCCTCTACTCCAAAGTAACATCCTTATAGCTTACTAAAAAAATACATACTACTAATATTTTCCCCCAATACAAATATAGGTAATGTTCGCTTATAGTCACAATAGTCACATATAGGCAGGCCCTATTAAGATACTACGGGAAAGGGCAGAGTAATCGTCCCGAAAGGGACGGCCCCGTCCGATTTAAGCTCGCCCTGTTGTAAACCCCAACAATTCTATTATATAATGAGAATATCTATTATTCTTGCAGCAATAGCTGCACAGAAGGTTGCAGAAAGGAAATCCGCAATAAACAGCATTCAAAACCAAAATAACAATTATAATCTTGGTACTTAGTACTTGGTACTTATCACTCATCCAAGATATCCCAGATGTCCAAATAGCCACCGATTCCGACGTTTTTTCCCTCCCCCAAAGAACAAGAGGGGTTCCTCAGGGACCAATAATTTGGCTAACCCATATAAACCCACAATGGAGCTACTGGCCGAAAATGCAACCACTATAATTGAGGATAAATAACCTAAGTAGACTGGAATTTACCTGTATATATATGTAGCGACAACCATCCCTCCTTCATTACCTGGCGCCATTAGTTGAACGTTACCCCCTGAAACGGAATACCTCGCGTCCTCCACCTCCACAGCGCAGCGCGGACCCGTAATAGCGGAAGTGAGAACACGCCACCTCCGCACATCACCTCACGTCTCTGGCTTCAAAGCTCCCACTGCGCCTGCGCACCCTATTGCTAGGCAGCGCCGGACAAACATCGCCAGCGGTCGCTGCATTGTCTAGCAACCATCACCAAACTGATCATAAGTGATGTAAATTATGCTCCTAGAATATTCTCAGGTATGAGAGACAGCTTTTCTTGTTATAGCCGCAATAATTTTCATTAGACAATTCTCAATAGATGTCTATATTAACAAAGAAAGGATAATTTGGTACCATCACTAATATAATATACGTCGCCAGACTAAAATACACTGGCCACAGGACGATTAGTCACTCCATAACAATATACAAATCCAGACAAATATCTAAGTTAAGTTAATAAAAAGAATGATATATCAGGGCAAGAACTTTCCCGTTCAGATTAACCCTCCGGTTTTAAGGCACACCAAAAACAGCGGGGAAGGGGGGAAGGGGGGCACCAATATTTCAAAGAAAACATCCAAAATACAGAACCTCGTTCAGACCCCCTTTGGGTTTCACCGTTTCAATCTAAACACCATTCCGTCTCTTTTTGTAATAATATCTTATCTATATCACCTCCTCTCGGGGATTGCCGAATTTTTTCAATAGCCAGAAATTTCAATCCAGAAAAAACACCATTATGTCTCAACTGTGACTCATTCTTAGACACTAGTCCCAGATCTAATGCTTCAATCACCATTTCCTCTAGATCTTTCAAAAACATCTCTGTGGGGTCACTTCCCAGAACAGCATAATAATCTCTGTTCCCCAGCAGGTCCTGACACATCTTATAGTATTGATCATGATCTAACACAACAATGTTCCCCACCCTTTGAGGGCTTGATGACAGTACTGGTATCTTGTTCTAGTGCAATCAGGGCTCTCAACTCACAGGAGAATTTTCGTAGTTCAGTTACTAATGAGGAGTATGGAATTCGTGACTTTGTTAACTGTGACTCTAAAGGAGTTGTGTATATGATCATCTGTGAGTGTGGTCTCCAATATATAGGGAAGACCATAAGGACTCTAAAGAAGAGATTTGGAGAACATCTTGGGGATGTGAGAAATCAGAGAGATACCCCTCTGGCTCAGCATGTATGGTTGAGACATAATGGTGTTTTTTCTGGATTGAAATTTCTGGCTATTGAAAAAATTCGGCAATCCCCGAGAGGAGGTGATATAGATAAGATATTATTACAAAAAGAGACGGAATGGATGTTTAGATTAGAAACGGTGCAACCCAAGGGTCTGAACGAGGTTCTGTATTTTGGATGTTTTCTTTGAAATACTGTGTTCCCTTTCCCTCCCCTTCCCGCTGTTTTTGGTGTGCCTCTAACCCCGGAGGGTTAATCTGAACGGGATAGTTCTTGCCCTGATATATCATTCTTTTTATTAACTTAACTTAGATATTTGTCTGGATTTGTATATTGTTATGGAGTGACTAATCGTCCTGTGGCTCAGTTATTTTAGTCTGGCGACGTATAATATATTAGTGATGGTACCAAATTATCCTTTCTATCTGTTAATATAGACCATCTATTGATGAATCTGTCTAAATGAAATTATTGCGGCTATAACAAGAAAAGCTGTCTCTCATACCTGAGAATATCCTAGGAGCATAATTTACATCACTTATGATCAGTTTGGTGATGGTTGCTAGACAATGCAGCGACCGCTGGCGATGTTTGTCCGGCGCTGCCTAGCAATAGGGTGCGCAGGCGCATTGGGAGCTTTGAAGCCAGAGACGTGAGGTGATGTGCGGAGGTGGCGTGTTCTCACTTCCGCTATTACGGGTCCGCGCCTGCGCTGTGGAGGTGGAGAGACGCCGAGGTAACTTCCGCTTCAGCCGGTAACGTTTAACTAATGGCGCCAGGTAATGAAGGAGGGATGTGTCGCTACATATATATACAGGTAAATTCCAGTCTACTCTAGGTTATCATCCTCAATTATAGTGGTTGCATTTTCGGCCAGTAGCTCCATTGTGTGTGTATATGGTTTAGCCAAACTTATTGGTCCCCTGAGGAACCCCCTCTTGTATCTTTGGGGGAGAAACGCGTCGGGAATCGGTGGCTATTTTGGACATCTGGGACATCTTGGATGAGTGATAAGTACCAAGTACTAAGTACCAAGATTATAATTGTTATTTTGGCTTGAATGCTGTTTATTGCGGCATTCTCCTTTCTGCAACCTTCTGTGCAGCTATTGCTGCAAGAATAATAGATATTCCTCACTTATATAATAGAATTGTATAGGGTACAATAGGGCGAGCCTTCATCGGACGGGGCCGTCCCTTTCGGGACGATTACTCTGTCCTTCCGTAGTATCTTAATAGGGCCTGCCTATATGTGACTATTGTGACTATAAGTCGAACATTACCTACTATTTGTATTGGAGGAATATTACGTAGTATGTATATTATTAGTAAGCTATAAGGATGTTACCTTTGGAGTAGAGGGCCATTGTGTATGTTTTAATATTTGACTAATAAAAGTTATATTTTAGATTAGGGGCCCTGATTTGTGCTTTTTCTGTGATTGGTTCTGTTTTGATATAAGGGCCTTTTTGTAGATCGCCTATTTAACTGTGATTATTCCAAACTGCTAGCAATAAAAAGCACACTTCAGCCTGTAAAAGCCCCTTCACTCATGTCCGTAGGTGTTAGTACAAAAAAGTTATTAGTCGGAGAAAATGGCGCCGCGGCGCAAATTTAGTTGGTATTATATATGTATGTGCCTAATATATATATATATATATATATATATATATATATATAGGCACATACCTATATAATACAGCATGTAAAAGCTGTAGGTATATCTTTTGTCATTAATGTGTTAAACAAACTGGCCGCCTGTAGTAGTTTGTAGACACCGTCGCGTAATCCAAGCTGGCACCTTTTCAGAAGTTACACCCTGTGTCCAAACATTCCTGAGCTGTGAGGAGGGGTCGGTAGCTAAGGACGTGCTAATAGACCCTCACAGCCAGGTACATGTGATGCTTCTTATCTACTAATTTGCATAGGTATAAAAAAGCCACCATTTTGTGAATAAAGCAGAACGCACTTTCACAGCAACAGGGCAAGTTGTGTTTTGTTTTCTTGGTGCACCCTTTGTTATTTTTAAGCTAATTTGGACCCCCACAAGGACAGAATAGCCCCTTTGATGCTATTTCCATTTCATCCACAACTCACCAACATTACCATAAAGCCTTTGTCCACCTGTTATGGGGCGACGAAACCCCTTGTGAACTACCTCACAACAGAGAAAAGGGGGGAGGCGAGGAATCTTCAGACTTAGGCCGGGTACACACAGTGTATAAGTAGTGCACACTTCTAAATTTATTTGGACCCCTGATAATATTTACTATGGAAGCCATTGTTTGTTATGTGCAATATAACTATTGTGTCAGTATAATGCTTAGTTATGATGCTGATCCATGATGCAGAGTGATTGTTTCTGAGGGAACTAGGCAGTGGCCAGAGGGTATAAATATAGGTACCTAGATGGGGGAGTTCAGTTAGTTTTTAGTGAGTTTGTTCAGTTGAGTTTAGTTTGGAGCCACTTCTTCAGTGAAATTGCTCAACCAAGTGTGTGTAACCCTGGACCTATTTTCAGTCCAGAAACAGCCTCTATTCATCTTTGCCCCAATTTTAACCCCTTAAGGACCTTACGTTTTTTTGGGGGTTGACACATTCCTTTTTTCCTCCTCGCCTTTCCAGAGCCATAATGTTTTTATTCTTCCACCTACATAGACATATAAGGGCTTTTTGCCCAAGATGTAGTTTCTAGTGGTGTTATACCCCATGCAATATAATAGAGGGCGCTTGAGCTGAGATGCTCAAGCGCCCTCTATTGGATTTAACAAACCGCAAAAAAATTTCAAGTAGTACAAAATGTGAAAAAAAACGTACTGTTTGCGGGGGTTTATTTTTAGGGTGTTCACTCTCCGGTAAAAATCTGTATTCTACAGGTTGATACACATCCGGCAATACCAAACATATAGGGTTTCCATTATGTTTTGGTACCACAAAGAATTCCAAACATTTTCTATTTATCAAATTTGCGCCGCGGCGCCATTTTCTCCGACCAATAACTTTTTTGTACTAACACCTACGGACATGAGTGAAGGGGCTTTTACAGGCTGAAGTGTGCTTTTTATTGCTAGCAGTTTGGAATGTATGCGACTTTTTGATCAATATTATTCCAATTTTTAGAGGACGTAAAATTACCAAAAAAACGCAGTGTTGGCTTTTGGAATTTTTTGTCATCTATGGTGTTCAGCGAACGGGATAAATTACATTATATTTTAATAGATCGGACTTTTTCGGATGCAGTGATACGAAATATGTGTAACTTTATTATTATTCTATTTTTTTACTTGTAAAATGGCTAAAGGGGGCGATTTGAACTTTCATTTTTTTTTTTTATACATTATAACTTTTTTTTTTTTTTACTTTTTTAGCACTTCACCACTAAGGGGTTTGATTGTTTATACAGCCTAATGCATTGTGTAGGTGCGGGCACTTCCTGCATGGGGAAATCAAAAACATAGCAGCGATGGAAGCTTTCACAAGGCTTCCCGCTGCCATGTTCAGCGATCGAGACACAGGGATTTTACCGCTGATGTCCCGATCACAGTGATGAACGGTGCAATCTTTGCTGCCGCGGCGCCCCCCCCCACACTGCAAACGCCGGGTGTTAGCTGCAAATAGACGCTAACACCCGCTGGCTGTATAGCAGAATCGCAGCGTAAAGTTTTAATTCCAGTAGTGTCATACAATTATGGCCTTTTCTGCTGCTGCAGCTAGGTTAGCAAAGGTGCAGTGACCATTCACATACACAGTGGTCATAATTAGTGTTGAGCGATTATTATCGACAAAGTTGAAATCGGCACAGTTTTTATGTTAAATCAAAATTTTTAGATCATGCGATAATTTTGGGTTAAAATCTGTGCATAAATCATTAAGATCGAGCCATTTTCGGCGCTTCCTGTCATTTGGGGCCACAAATCAGCTTACAGAATAGAGAAAGGGTGAGATGTGTGTGCGACGTCATGACGGGGATGTGTATGGTTGCTTTGGGCTGGAAAAATCACATACCTTTTTTTAAACAAGAACACCCTTTTCCCTGTTCATGACCAGGTCTCTCAGCGTCTCAAGCGGGAGTACTCCTCTGCCTGTGTCCAAACAGCTAAAGCGAAATTATTTTTTTTCTTCACAAAAAGCTCTAGTTAGCTGTGAACCTTACAACTTATTTAATCGAAATTGGAAGATTTTTTTGTAGCTATTAAGAATTTTAAAGCAGTTTTCCACCGCTGTAAAGCCCGGGAAGGGGAAACAGGGGGGGGGGGGGGGGGGGCGGGCGAACACACAAAACCAAAAAGAATATGGAAAAAGTTCACCAAACTTAGTGTAGACATTGCAATGCTTTATTGTTTAAAAGTTTGCTATTGAAATATTTCCTGGGTATTGGGCACCCCGAACTTATATTAGGATACACATCCTTTTTTCTAGTAATGCAGGTCTCTTTGTTGGGGTGCCAAAGTCCAAAATTTTTATTATCATATACCTTTTCCCGATGGGTGTTCTTTTTTTTTTTTTCCCCCATTCCCACTTTGTTATATAGCCCCCTTGTATTTAAAAAATTTAAATCCAGCAATTTTTGTAGTCAAAACAGGTTAAATTAGGTCCCCAAAAAATACCTTTTATTTTTTCCAAAAAACTTTAAACCAAGATAGGGTGTTTTTTTTTTTTTTTTTTTCATTTTTGCGCAACCAAAAGCTTTTGTTAAATTTGGGGAAACCTTGCCCCTTTAAATCAGCCAAATTTTGTAGCCCACCAACAGGGGGAATTTTGAAAGGTCCCAAAAAAAATACCTTTTTTTTAATCCAAAAACATTACAAAATACATTTTTTTTTCCCCTTTTTGGCGCACAACACCCTTTTGAAAAAAATTAGGCACTTATTTTGCCCCCCTTCCCAACTTAAATTTTAAATTTAAAACCCAAATTTTTTGGAAAGTCACTACGGGGGTGAATTAAAAGGGTCCCAAAAAATCCCTTTTTATTATCCGAATACATTAGATAGGGTTTTTTTTTTTTGCATTTTTTTGCCCCAGCCCCAAAGATTTTTTGATAAAAGGCCAAACCTTTAGAAAATTTAAAATTTGAATCCCAGCAATTTTTGTTGTTACCAAAAAGGTAAAATTAAATAGGGGGCCCAAAAAAATTACCTTTTATTATCCCAAATTTACTTTTAGAAAAGGGTTTTTTTTTGATTTTGGGGGCGCACAAACATCTTTTTGTTCTTTGAGGCAAACCTTGCACTTAAATGTGAAAAAACAGAAATTTTTGGGTAGCCCAACCAAAAAGGGTGAATTGAAAGGTCTAAAAAAAATCCCTTTTAAATTATCCGAATACTTTAAAGTTTAAAAAACCGTTTTTTTTTTGCGCTTTTGCTCGTTCCCCAAGATTTTTTGTAGGGGCCATTTTTGCATTTTAAATTTTTAAAATCCACAATTGTTTATTTAAACCCCCAGGGTTTTTTAAATTTTTGGGGGATAGGTCCCAAAAAAATCCCCTTTTATTATCCGAATACTTTTACGATACTGTTTTTTTCCTTTTTTAGGGCGAAGGCCAGCTTTTTTTGAAGATCTACTTTGAAATTTTAAATTTAATACAGCAATTTTGTAGTCCCCCAAACAGGTAAATTTTGGGAAAGGGTGCCAAAAATAACCTTTAAATCCGAAAATTTCATTTCAGAAAAGGGGTTTTTTTTTTTCACTTTTGGCCCATTAAAACCCGCTTTTTTTATAATCTATTTTTGCATTTTAAATTTGAATCCCCCAATTTTTGTTTTGATTTGAGGGATTTGAGAATAGCTTGTTTTTGCCCTTTTAAAAAAGAGTTTTTTTCCAAAAAAACTCTTCTAAAACCGTCTAAAATTTTTATATTTCTGAACTGGACCCGAAATTCGGGTGGAAAAGCGAGCAAAGAGGGGGGGAAGGGGGAGGGAAGGGGAAACGAGAAAAAGGGGCCCTTCCATTTGCTGGCGACAAAACCTTCCCAAAGGAGACCTCAGTTGCAGAACCGCGGGTTTTTTGCCCCATCGAGGGTTCCTTTGGGGCCCCGTAAAAATCCAGAAAACGAAAAAACGCCGCCAATAATCCTTTCATTTGGTTAATCAACCTGGAAAAATCCAAAGCAGCCCTTAACCCCCTTTCGCCCTTTCCCAGTCACGGCCACAAATTTTCGCCCATCAGCATAAACCAAAAGAAACCGGGCCCAACATGAAGCACCCAAATGCCCAAATCTTTTAAAACCCCCACCCCCCCCTGGGATAACCCTTTTTTCTGAAGACCTTTTGATGACAAAAAAGCAGTTTGGGGTCAGAAGGCATTTTAAAAATCAAGAGCCAAAAAGGGGAAATGATTTTCTCTGCCCCGGGGCCCGGCCCGGGTTACTGTTTTGAAAATGAGGAGGAAAAAGGGAAAGGGCCCGGTAAATTCGAAAAAAATCCCCTTCCCCCGGAAGCCCCCCCCAAAGCTCCGGGAAAGCAAAAAAGGGTCGGGAAAACCACGAAGTCCCTGTTTTGATGATGCTGGAATGATAAATGAGGGACTTTGGGCAACCCAAAACGTGGTTTTTTTTCCCAAGAAATTTTTGTTTTGGCGAGCTCTTTAAAATCACGGGACAAAGGAAGACTTTGGGGTAGTGTCAGTAGGGTTTTCCCGCCTAAAAAAAGGGGAGAGGGGGGGGGCCGCAGAATTTCCCGATATTAAATTCCCCCAAACCCCAAAGGGTCAGGGGGCAAAAAACCCAAACCACCCCCCCCCTTTTCCTTTCGTTTTATCACCCGAAGTAAAAAAAGGTCCAGGGCCCCCTCGTCAACCCCTTTGGGCCTTCTTTGAGAAAAAAGCCTTTGTTTTCACCCAGGAAGGGTCAAAAAATGCCCCAGCCCCCTTTGCCGTAAACCCAAAGTAAAAGGCAAAAACCCTTAAAGGTGGTTTAAACCCCAAACCCCCAAACATGTCTAGTCACATGCAGCGGAAAGGCAATGTTTGGGAAATGGAGGCAACACTTTGGGCCCCAAAAAGGGGGCCCAAACCGACCTCCCGGGCCCCCCCCCAACCCCCCTCCCCCCTGTCACACCCCCCTCTGTCTTTTCCTCCTCCCCCCCGCCACCACCAAAGCTTTTCCCCTCCTCCCCCATGTCTCCCCCCAAAGACATGATCGGGGATCGCCTCCGTTTTTCTCAGCCCCCACCTTCGCCCGAGTCCCCACCACCCCCCCCACCAAAAACCCCCATCCCCCCCTTTCCCCCCCCTTTTTCCCCCGCCGGGTTTTGACGACCTGCTTTGCTGTAAAAAAGGCCGGCCCATTCAAAAGAAAAGCCAGCCTTCTGTTTTTCCGGGTTTTGGGAGCAGAAGAACCCCTTTTCCCCAAAACCCAAAAAAACCATCTCCAAAGCCAAAACCCTAAATGCGGCATTGGCCGGGGCTTTTGGCCCTTTGGGGAAAATGTTCCCTTTTTTTTCCATCTGGGGGAACGCAGATGGGTTCCCCACTTTCTTTGGCCCTTTCCCCTGCCCCCTACCCCAATACCAGATGGCCAACCCGGCTTTTTTTTTGCAAAAAAAAGGCCCGTCCCGGGCCCGGGGGCCGGCCCCCCCGTGTCCCTTTTAAAATTTCAAGTGCTTTGGCTCCCATCTGTGGCCGGGGAAAAGTCCATCTGCCCCACCGCCCACAGGGACGTAAGAAAGGCCCAAGGGGGCCCCCCCTTAAAATCTCTTGACCGGCCCCCATCCTTGGGGGAGCGGGGGGATTTTCTCTGGGGGTGCCCGGGGCTCTAAAGGCCTTCAAAAAAACCGCAGGGATGGGGAAAAGGGGGATTTTTCCCCCCCAAGGGGGCCCCTCTGGGGGAAAATCACGTGCCCAGAAAAAACCCGGGGGCCGGGTGTTAAAATTTAAATTTCGGGTTTTTTGGAGCCCCGCCCCCCGAAACCACAGGTCGGGAAAGGCTGTGGACCCCGAAAAAAAAAAAAAAAAAAACCCCCCCCTCCGAAAAACAAAAACCGAGAAAAACCCTGGCTGGTTGCCAAGAACCTTGTGGAAAGGCAAAGGTGGTGTGGGATAACGGGGAAAAAATCTCTGGCCGCCCTTAAGATGGGGAAAAGGCTTGGAGCACACCCCCTTTCCCCCTGGCACATGTCATAAACCTCGTCCCCAAAAATTTTTCTAAAGAGCTACCCAGGTCGGGAACTGCCCCTGAGGAAGGGGCCAAAAAGTCAAATTTTCGCATTTTCCCCCTTTCCAACCCTGCTTTCGTCCCCCCTGGTTGCGTTCAGCGTCACTGGGCCTTTCCCCGTCAACCGTTCTTTTTTGGGACTTGGCAAAAAACCTGGAATTCCACCCTCCCCCCTTGCTCCAGCGATTGGGGCACAGCGAAATCCCTTACGCAAAAAACGAAGTGACACATGGCCTGACAAGCAGGGCGGCCCCCTCGGGGTTTGACCCCCGAGAGGGGAGGCAGGTAAAAGGGAGCTCTGCCCCAAATCCTTGCCAGTTTTGAAAAAAGCCACCAAAATGGTCAGTGGGGGCCCAATGCCCTTGTCAGCAAAGCATTGTGGTGATCTTATTTCTGGAACGATCGTTGTACACTCTAAAAACAACGGGTCCCGCCAGCGAGGGAGGAGGAAAACAAAACCACAGATCCCGGACACGGAGCCTTTCTTTTCCCGTCAAATACAAAAAAGGGGGCCCGACAGTTTCAAAAATTTTCCATCGGCCCTTAAATTAGGCAGGGGGTTCAGGGCCCCGGGGCTATTCAAGGGGGCGCATCAGCTCCCCAGGGTGCACCCAATCCGGGCAAGTCAGGCCGGGGTTTTTGGAACCCTGTGCCCGGAGGCGGAGGAGGATGAGGAGGAGGTTTTTCCCCTAAAAAACGACTTTTACCGACGCCCCCTTCCCTTGGAAAGATTTTTGGGCGCAATTTAAAGGGGGAGGGGGAAGATGGGGAAGATCATTTCCCTAGTCCCCCCCTCCCCCCCAGAGGTTTGGGGAAAATAAAGGCTCCATCTCCCACAAAGTGTTTGGGATCCCTCCATTTCCTCCAACTAAACCTCGCATTTAAGGTCATCAAAATAAAACAACATTTTACGGGTTGCCACCCTCCTGGTTTCCCCTTTTAAAAAAACAAAACTCAGAACTTTCCTTCCACCACCCCCCCAAAAATAAGAGTAAAAATGAAAAAAATTTGGAGCCCTTTTTGGGCCTGGATTGATCAACCGGGAAACATCTTTTGCGTCTGCTTCACGTTTTTCCCCCAAAAGTCACGGGGGAACAACATTATCAGCGGGGCATGACAGCGTAGAGTGCCGAAAAAGCCGTAGCGGCAGCAGCCCGCAGCCGGCAAGGGGCAGAACCAATGGGTGCCTCCCGGCAATTTTTTATTTTACCACCTCACCCAAAAACAAGCAATGCAGGGCACACAATTTTTTCCCAAAAACCCAGAGACCACTTAAGATCATTGGTGCAAGACACTTCGGCTCAAAAAAACCGATGTTTTTTTTTTTATGTGTTCCCCGGGCCCCCCAAAAAAAAAAAAAAGACTTCTGGGTATCCAAAATGGAAAGAATTGCCCGGAACTGGCCTCACAGCCATAAAAGGGGTTTTTCCCGCCCACAGCCACCATAAACTGAGGGTAACCCTTTAGCACAGCCTTTGGGGGAGTCCATTACAGACAAACCCCAAACCACTTTCCACAGATTTAAAGGGATCGTTTTGAATTTTTATCAAGAAAGAAAACAGGCAATGGATTTTCTGATATGCTGTGGCCCCCCAAATTTCCGAGGTTCCCCCCGATTATTTTCCGGTCTTTCTTTTACAAATTTCCCCTTCAAACAGAAATTTGGCCTCTTGAAAACTTTTTTTTTAAAAAGGGGCATTTCTTTCGACTTTTTTTTCTCTTTTCCCAACCCGTTCATTTTGGGTGGTTTTGCTGGAGGAACCCGTAAAAAACAGCAAGGTTTTCATGAAAAACCCCGATTCCCCTTTTCCCCAAATTTTTCTTTAAAAGTTTTTCCCCATTGTCAAAGGTTTTTTAGGCCATTTGCTGTGAGATACAGCTATAATTATGGTCCTTTGGAACAGAAAAAGTGGGGTTCTAAGTGGCATTTTTTTTCCCCCCACAAATTTTTTAAAAGTGGCTGAGAAATCATATTTATTAAAAATTTTGGGGGGGCATGTAGCTGTGAGAAAAAAGCAATAATCATGTCCCCTTTTGGAAAAAGAAAAAGTGGCTTTTTAAGTGGGATTTCCCCCTCACAATTTTTAATAGTGGGTGAGAATTTATAAAATTTTTTAAATTTTTTGGGGTCATGTTTTGCTGTGAATCACAATAATCATGGTCCTTATTTTGGGAACCCGAAATGTGGCTTTTTTTAAATGGGATTTCTCCCTCACCAAATTTTTTTAAAAGTGGGTGAAAAGGGCTTTTTTTAATTTTTTTGGTCCCTGCTGGGTTTGAAAAGCAGCCCAAAAACTTTCAGGCCTATTATAAAAAAAATGTTGTTTCTAACAGACCAATTTTTTTCTTCAACAATTGTCCCCAAAATGGGTCAAGGGTCAGCTTTGAATTTTTGGGGGCATTTTTTCCCGTGACATGCAGGGTAAACTACAGGGGCCTCTTATAAAAAAAAAAAGTTTTTTCCAACAGACAAATTTTTTCTTCACAAAAAGTCAAAAGTGGCCTCAAAGGGGCATGTTTTGGAAATTTTGGGGGGATTTTGCGTGACAATGCAGCTATTTCTAAAAGGTCCAATTATAAAAAAAGGGTTTTTCTAACCCCACATTTGGGTTTTTCCCCAATTGTCCCAAAAGTGGCTCAAGGGTAATGGGTGTCGAAACAGGAATAGGGGGACACCCGTTAAAAGGGCCCATATTGCAAAATGACTTGTTTTTTCAAAAAATCCCTTTTAAAATAGCTAAACAATCCCTTTTATTGAGACAAAAACCCCTTTAATACAAAAAAAAAAAAAGAAACAAAGACATGGGGGATTCCCCTCCTATTTTTTAAAAAAGTGTTTTTTCTAGAATTAAAAAACCCAAAAAAAAACTTGGGATGTTTCAAAATACTGGGAAAAAAAAAAAAACCCCCTGAATTGTACAAGGGGGTACACGGGAAAAAATTTAACCCGATTAGGTTATTTTAGAAGGGCATGGAGTAAGGAGCACGGGGAAAGAGAACAAAGTACAGAGACCCAATTTTTCCCCCAGCAAATTTTAGTAAAAAGAAAAAAAATGCCAAGAAAAAAGGGGAACCCGGGGGTTTCCAAAGGGGCGTTAACCACCAGTTTTTCCAAATGAAGCTCAAAATTTGGGCCCCACTCATACGGA
The DNA here is from genome assembly GCA_025379985.1 of Phyllomedusa bahiana. NCBI lineage: Eukaryota > Metazoa > Chordata > Amphibia > Anura > Hylidae > Phyllomedusa > Phyllomedusa bahiana. Next base: position 24,218 of record JAODAL010039099.1, read on the forward strand.
AAGGGGGAAAACGCTACCCAGGACAGGGGCAGTAATGTCCCAGTGAAAAATAAAAAAAGGTGGTTTAAAAAAATCCTTTTTTTTTCCCGGGATTTTTTAATCTGGGGTCATTTCAGGTTTTTTGGGGGTCATGCTGTTTGGGCCCAAAGGGGCAGGAAAAGTCCCAAAGTCTTTTTGAAAAAAATGGTGGTTTTTAAAAAACTCCTTTTTTCCGGCACTTTTTTAATCTGGGGTTTAAAGCAGGTTTGGGGGGTCATTCCCGTGGCCCAGGACGGGGAAAGTCAATGTCCCCTGGAAAATAAAATGGTGGTTCAAAGACTCCTTTTTCCCGAAAACTTTTTAATTTGGGGGGGTCAACCCGGGTTTTAAGGTTTATACTGGGGGTCCTGGACAGGTTATATTTAATATCCAGTTCAACCCAAAATGGGGTTAAAAAAACTCCCTTTTTTCCGGCACTTTTTTAAAACGGGGGGCATGCAGGTTTTTTTTTGGGTCCCTGCTGTGGGGCCCCGGCAGGATTACAATGTCCAGTTCAATAAAATGGGGGTTGAAAAACTTTTTTTTTCCCCGGCACCTTTTTTAAAACTGGGGGTCATGCAGGTTTTGGCTCAAAGCTTTCGTTCCCCTAAAAGGGATAATTTAATGTCCATTCAAAATAAAAATGATGGTTCAAATTTATACTGCCTTCTGGCAAATTTTTAATTTGGGGTGATGCCCGGTTTTTAAAGGGGCAGGTTTTGAAAAAAGACAAAGGGAAAAGGGGAATGGTTTTGGGGGAATTTTTTTTTTTTGTGGCTTTTATAACCCTTAAGTGTGGGTTTCTAAGATGTAGCCCCGTTTTCCATTTGACTGTTGTGGAGTTAAATTTCCAGCTTTTCTCCGCCCTGTTTTGGGTTTAAAAAAATGAAGGTGTTTTTTTTGCTCTCCCATAGACTTTTAAAGGTCATCGATCATAATCTTTAATCGACCATCGAATATCCCTTGTCGATGATGGTCGACTAAACGCCCTCGAAACCCAAAGTTTGGTTTGGGCCCAAAGAAAAACGTTTTAACACTAGTCATAAATAATGTGGCTCACTGTATTTTAAATTTTTTTTTACAATTGGGGATTGCATAAGGGAAAGGGGGCAAAAAGGGTGTTTTGGTAAAGCAGTTAACCCCTGATATGCAAGATGGTGTCCCCTAAACCGGCCCTGGAGCAGAACCGTGACAGGGACATAAACTTCCATAGGACAAATGAAGTAAAATTTGGGCCCCAAATTTTGCAAGCGTTTTGCATTTTCTGGGATAAGGACAAAAAAGTTGGGTTTGAAAAGTTTCTTTTGTGTCTGAAGCAGAGTGAGTATACATTTTACCCCCTTTGGGGAAATGGAGTCCCCAATTTTTTACACCCTCCGTCATATAGAAGTCTATTACCCTGTTGCAATATCCAACGGGATACATATTTAGGATATCCTGACAGATACCACAAATAAGCGGCCAAAACGCTATAAGAATTGAGTCCTACTTTACACAGGTTTTCTCATAACAGAGGAAATCGATCTGGCATTGAATCCCAGTGACCAACATTAAGATTAAAAAATGATGCTTTATTTATAAATCTGTCAATTAAAAATTCCAAACACAGTGTTCACATTGTTTCCATGGTCAGGCTATGGGTGGGTCTATAGCAGTGATTGACATACCAGCTCTGCTATTTCTAGCTATTCCTGTTATACTGACATGACTGCAAGATATTTATTAAGTGTAATACACAAAGTTGCAGAGTTCTAAGGGGTAACCTTTTCAAAAAAGATAGCTCCTGTTCTAGAGATAAGATTCCGCATGGAGTGACTCACCATAGACAGACTGCAGCTTGAAGCAATCAGATAAGAGAGAGAGCAGAGAGAGGCGGTTGGTAACCTAGAGAAACTTGTGTACACAAGCAGCATAACAGTAAATCTTCTTTATCTCCTGAACAAAGCTAAATCAAAACAGCAATGTATTTGATAATAGTCTTCATTAACCTTTCTCTATATGTAACAAGCTAATCACTGTGGTAAGAAATCATTGTTTACCATTGCTAACTAAGGAGTTTATAAATGAAGCATGATTAGCTGACGTGTTGGTCATGCTGATCACTTGGATTCAATTCTATTACTTAACAGCAGGAGAGACACTGTATGGGCCATGCACACTCCCGACGTGAGCAAGATAGAGCTGCTTTTCTTGATAAATTGATTTTGTAACTGCTGATGAGGTTCTCCCCCGAAATCAAAGATATTTAAAGGGGATTTATCGCTTCATCAGTTTGTCTGTTTTCTTGTAGTTTCATTTTCTCAGTTCCTCAAATCCAGGGGCGTTTCTTCCCCTCCCAGCTGGGTGTTTCTTAACTGAAGGGGGATTACATCATCCCCCCTTCACTGTTCGTGCTCGCTCCCGAGTCAGTGTGTTTGTTTGAGATCAGTGGGAGGGTATAGCACATCCCTGCTCCCCCCCTCCCTCTGTCTGCATTCCACTCCACATGTCACTGTGTCGTTCCTCTCCCTATGCAGTCTTATGTTGGAAGAGCTGTGTACGTACCACAGCCCTGAATTCAGTCTAGACAGTCTTCTATGAACTCAGAGCACTGATGTCTTTTCCTCTCACAGCTGGAGTTTTGTTACAGTTGAATCCAGTCTTCTATGAACTCATCCACAGCAGCACAGATCTATTTACACGCAGAAGCATTAGGCACCGAGCACAATTCTGCTGTTTTCTGATTGTAAAAGCAGCTGTAGGGTTGCTGTACAGCTGCTGGCTGTGCTGAGTTAAATTCTGCCGACCCCTTATTCTGAGTGAGAGAGGCAGGAATGCACGCTCCCGTGAATACCCGGGGGCCAGACAGAATGTTAATTAGCAGAGCCGTCAGCCAATGAAATGAAAGGAGGAGGAATCGGACCGGCACTGGGGAACTGTGTTTACAGAAAACGAAGATAAGGCAGGCTGTGAAAACAAGACAGCTTTGCAAATCACATCCAGTTGCAAAGTTGCTTGTTTTCACTGTTCCCTTATTCTGAAGACCTATTCATCTCTTCAGCAAATATTAATTTTCCCTTGTCTATCAGATACCTGGGCCTGTCCCACACTGGACACTGTCTCCTCCGCGCCGCTATCTCCTTTGTCCGGGGTCCTCCACAACATTTCCCATACTCACCACGCCCACTGGCTAACATGCTCATGGAACGCATTGTGTCTTGGCCTTCTGTCTGTAGGACACACGTCCCTGCTCTTTTGTTCCTTATTTCCTCCCTCTACCCTCCCTTACCTCCCTCCTTTGAGGTGCATCTGTGCCGCATCTACCTCCATCTACCAAACGCATGCAAGTGGCTGTGGTCTACAGTCCCCTCGGCTATCTGGCCACTGCCTTACCTCGACCACTTCTCTTCCTGGGCTTCTCCACTTTCTTACCATCTGCACATCCCACTATTGTCATGGGTGATTTTAACATCACAATGATGTCACACCTCCACTGCTGCCAAGCAATATACTCTCATCCACTCTGCTCTCGTTCCTTTGGGCCTTCTCACAGTGACCTCAGGATCCAACCACCAGAAGATGGACACACACTGGACCTCATCTTCACACCCGCCTCTGCCCCCTATCTGATCATCTACACACCTTCCCCTCGCATCCCCTTATTGAACACTCAGCACTGTAAGTACCTTCTCCACAGCTCACACTCCACCTGTCCTCCTGTCTCATATCTCAGTACTCAACCAGCAGGAAACTTCAAAACCCTCAACCCTCGCACTCTCTTCTGACTTCTCTCTTGCAACTCTCTTTTCTACATTTCCTCACTTGGACAACCACAGACACAGCCGCCTTTGCTTTCTAAAATACAACACAATCATCTCAGCCCCTTTGACTCAGATCGCTCCTCTCACACTCAAACAGGAAACCACGCCAACATCAACAGACCAACCCTGGCACAACAGCCTCCAACCAACAACTGAGGCGAGCTCTTCCAGACATTGTCTGAAACGCCGCTGGAAGAAAAGCCGCTCCACCGACGTACTTCTCCCTCTTACACACAATCGCTACACGCATGCTAAGTCTGCACTCACTAACGCCAAACGGATACTTCACACACTCTCCTAGCCTCCTTGTCTCACAACCCCAGACATTTATTACAACACCGTAACTCTCTCCTTCGCACCCAGCACCCATCCTCCCCCTATCTCCTCCTATCATGCGGACGATTTTGCAACATTTTCTTTAAAATAAGAGCAACCTCATAAGAGAAACGCTTCACACCCTCAGTCCACCACTACCAACACCCCCCTTTCTTATACCCTACCCATCGCCATCACCCACTCACCTGACTACAGTCCGCCATGTGAAACACTTCATGAAACTGCTTTCCTTGTTAGTCATGATACTCTCCTCTTAGTGTCACAAAATCCGAAACGCCTCACTACCTGTAACTCTTGGACCCACTGCCATCCTGTACTCATGCCAAGATCCTCAAGCACTGTTATTTTCCAAGTCCCTCACCCATCGTTTTCACATTTATCTAACCTATGGCATTTCTTCCCTTTTCCTCTCTTAAACACGCGACACATCATCAACTATCGCTTACGAATCCATCTCTCACCCCCTGATCACCCTGTCCAACCGGTTTCCGGCACCTTCTCACCTGCTCCTTTTTGCATCCAAACTCTCGAGCGACGCTCGTCTATCTTCAGCTGACCTCCCACCTCTCCGCTCAACCTCTCTCCTTGACCCACTCCAATCAGGTCTTCCTGACCCAAACCACTCCAACTGTAACTGCCACCTAACCAAGGTCACCATCGACCTAGTAACTGCTAAAGCCTCAACGCGCCACTCACTGCCGTCCTTCTCCCCTAGACCTTGTCCCCTCCTTGTCTTTGATCACATGTCATGACCATCTCCATCCTCTACAATATCCTCTCCTCTCGCGGCTAATCACTGGACCCGTGGCTCTCGCCATGGATCTTTCTTCATAACTATTCTGAAGACATTCAGTGTCTCTCGTCTCCTGCGACACATCCTCCCTCCACCGGCTCTCTGTTGGTGTCCCGCGGGGTCTGTCCTGGGGGCCCACTCTCTTCTCTATCTACCCTCTTGGTCTGGCGTCAGGTCATAGCCTCGCATGCTTTTAACTACAACCTGTACGCGGTTGACACCAGCTTTATATCTCGGTCCTGCTATTACTCCCATTCCTCTCCGGATCCAAAATGCCTATACTGTCACCATTTCTTCCTCTCTTCTCACTCCCCGTCGCTTATAAAATAAATGTAGATAAAAACAGAATTTCATCATCTTTTCCACCGTCCCTACTTACCCCTCCACCCTCGATTCTCTCTATTCCTGTTCAATGTTCACTGTCCTCTCACCAGCTCACAAGTCCGCTCAGCCTTGGGATAACCTTTGACTTCCTCTTTATCCTTTCAAACCACTCACATCCAAGCTCCCTCAACCTCTGCCTGCCGCCTCCTACCTGAAAAATATTTCACGCTATTACCGCCCATTCCTCACCTCTGCTCTTCTTAAGACGCTAGTCACCGGCTACCTGTCGTCATCTCCCGCCTTGGGACTACTTGTAAGTGATCATTCTCTGTGGACCTCCCAGTTAGCAACTCGCTCTTCCCTCAATCCATACCTCTACAACTCTGCTAGCCCGTCTGATTCACCGCTCATCCTCGCTACTCCTCTGCTGTACTCCCCTCTGCAAATCCTTCCACTGGCTGCCGCCATGTGCCCTCAACGAATTAAGTTCAGAAATTACTAACCCTGACGAACATGGATCTCCTCATCTATACTCTCTCCCGTCACCATACATTCTCTGCCCTAATTTCCAGATTACTCCTCCCTCACGCAGACTCTGCCGTCCTAACTCACAGGTCCTTCTCTCTGTCCCTCTCATCAGCTCCTCACATTACGTCTCAAGACTGATTCCGTGCTTCACCCCATACTGTTGGATCCAGATACCCAAAACATCATACTCTCCCAACTTTCACCCAGTTCAAAAGCAAACCTGGAATCCATTTCTTCAAGGATAGCCTAACAACCCACACTAACCCACCACCCACTACACCGGCCCCGCCAACATGTTCTTGCCCCACCCCTTCTGTTCTATCCTTCTTTCCTTTGTAGATTGTAAGCCTCGGGGGCAGGGGTCCCTTTCCTCTTGTTTCAGTTACTAGTCATTTTTGTCACCATTGTATTTGTTCATTATTTGTTATGTATGTAATTCCCTCTAAATGTACCTAGCGCGACCTGGATATTAATGGCAGTCTCTAAAATAAATAATAATAATAATAATGTAATATGAGAAAACCCTTTATGATTGTCACTGGCTCGGGGTCAAACTGAATACATAGAACTAAGGTTCGGTTGTATGCTCACCAAAGCCCCCTTAGTTTCTACCAGAAGGCACATAATAGTGAAAGCATGGTATAACGTGGTCCAGTCTGATGATGACACTTGGATATTAGCCACTAATCAGAATATGTAGATAGAAGTGAAATCTGCATATATTATCCAGTGCTGAGAATAATCCTAAAACCTAGTGGAACAAAACACATAGAATTGGACAAGGGCACTGAAGAATACGACATTTTTACAGCTCTAAATTCACAATCTGTATATACCCGCATACAAGATCAAAAATACTCCACTGTATAGTTAAATTTTATAAGAATTTATTAACAACTTCTTTTTTAGCGACAAGATTCAAAACAACATAATTGTTTTCGGTCCAGTTTAGGACATCAGATTGTTGTCGCTGAAAGTATAACAAATACAAAAATTACAAAAGTCACAACATATAATAATAACCATACACAACAGTATATACGTATAACAAACATATGGATGTTATGTCAAAGCAAAACATATAAATGTAAATAGACAGACCATAACAGAGTTATAACTACTTGCTGGGATACAGGTACACAAGTGAACGTACGGCTGCAGAATTCCTTCCAGCCATTATCTGGTAGATCCCACAGTTCTCATAGACGAATCTTTGGAATTCAGTCTCTCTCCTCCCCAGCTACGGCAAATTACGCGAGGGGGAGAGAAGGAAAGTGACTTGTTCATTTATCATGGCTGATACGCACCCGTGGATAATGAAAAGTTCTGATGGGTGTGGGCGGGCAGCGCCCCGGCCCCACTTATTCAAGCCGGTTTATTGCTCGGGCGCGTATCCGTCCCGCAAATTACGGCCTTGAATAAGCCGTACGTGAACCGGCTAAAAGGGTGACATATACAACGAGGTTTACCTGAGCCAGATAGTGTGTCGTGCTTCGCTTAGCATCAGAATGCGCCTGATTTATGACCTTGCTGGTAGAGTGGGTGTTCATAGATTCAGGCACCATTCTAGAGCTTTTATTATGTGCATGAACATTTTGTTGTATGTAAATGGCCAAATTTCATAATCCATCCCACCATCTACATATATATAAAATTCCTTCAGGACATACGTCCCGATCACCTCTGTGTTGCAAGCGATTCCCCTCATTCATAGATAAAAGGGTGTTATCAGGGGGAACTGAAAGCAGATCTCATAGTGCCCCCGAATATACTGCAGACGATCCTCCTGGTGATACTTGATAAGGTCCTGTTATATTAGCTTAATTATCACTAGATTTACTTTTTCACTTTTTCAATAATCCTCAAGAATATGAACATCATGTGTGAACTTTCTCATTCTTATGCCTTGTATGGGGAATGGACCCTTGTTGGGTTATCTGGGCTCTTACTCACCAATAACCCTGTCCTACAGGGTTTCTCATGATAACCTCCAATTGTCTAACGGCCAGTCGATTTTACTGTCGGATTTTTAATTGGACTCCTATTAGGAATCTGAAAAATCCCGACTGAAGACTCTCACATAGTGAATCTGAGTTTTGTCTCACAGCTCGGATTTCCTGAGGTCGGACTTCAATCAAGTGTTCTCGTTCAAAATACTTAAAACATGTTCTATAATCCACGTTTTTATTGTCATTGTTCAATTGAATGGGTCGGATTGAAATCGAACAAATGCGGCCAAAAAAAAGGACAATAATTCGATGGAAAAAAAAAAACAGAAGTGTTAAAGATAATACTGGTCCGATTGCGTGAGCGCGATTTCTATGATCCTAATTGATATCATATAAAAGATTAGACATTCTCTTCTGTTTTTTATAAATTTGAGAGTTGTGTAGATTTGCAAATTTCAAACAGTTAATACATTCAGATTAGCACAAAGACCACATTCTCTCCTAGACCTGTAAATACTACTTTAGTCCAATCCACAGATTTTTCAATGCACGGGTATTAAGTGCTTCATTCTTGCATATTAAAACACATCTTTCCATTAGCAGCAGATATACAGTATTTAATTCTAAGATATTGCATTCTTAATGTTCAAGCTAAGGGCATATGAGCAGTATTATAGAAATACTCATCGGGAGTGGTGCTCTCATCTCGATCTGAGACAATACGCCCCCTTTGTCAAGCGTTGTTAGCAAACTTGTAGCCTCTCCTTCTCTTATATTCATGCTCAGTTTTCACGTGTACAACAATCCATAGCATCTAAAACCACTTTTTAATTCTAAACGAAAAATGCTCTTAAGCACATTGGGCGACATGTATAAAGCTTGCCGCGCAAGTTTTCGAGCGCTCGAAAGGGAAATCTGCACCTCATGTATGTCAGCGCCCGAGGTGCGCTCATACAAGCGGTGTAAGTCGCCGCAACCTCGCCCAGTGTGTGAGGAGCAGTGCAGGGACCCTAGGGCGCAGAAGGGACTGCGCATAACAAGCATTCCGGAATCGAGACCCCCCCCCACTCCCCACCCCCCCCCCCCCCCCCCCCCCTGGTGGAATAAAGAGCGAAAATAATCATTATACATGTAGTGCGGAGTCATGAATCAAAAAAGCGTTTTTATTAGGTGTTGTAAACATTATCAGAAAAAAGCGCTCAAACCTTCTAAAAAAATACATAATTAAAATCAACTTTCCAAAAATTCAAGAAGGGCACATCAGGGAATTTGGATATGGAAAAATTGCCGGGAAAGTACAGTAATTGTAAAATTTGTAAGCTGTTCATTTGGACGGCAGAAACGGCCACTCCAGAATAGGAGTGACAATGACCCATTATAGACCTATGGAGAAGAGTATTGGCTCCATCAAAATTCAAAGGCGAGGACTAGTTCAAATACAGTAAAAAAGCAGAAAAAGTAGAGCTGATTGGTTGAAGTAGCGGGGCTTGGTCTATCCGGCCGCATCAGAATACGGAGCGACAGGGGACCAACATCTAACCTAAGGAGAATTATTGACTATTTTCGGTAGCCAATGAAACAATAATCCTGGGTGTACGCAAAATAAAAGAAATAAAAATTAATTAATTGATTTATTTTTATTTCTTTATTTTTTGTTACTCCCTTAGTTATGTTCATTTTTATATAGACCACGGTGAACTTAATGAGTGTTATCAATTGATTTAGCCATGTAAGTTTTATTGTAGATTGCATTAGAAAATCATAAGAGCGTTGCTCGCTAGCTCTTCCAGATTGGTCCAAATAACAGCGCCTCTTTTACTATAGCCGCAATCACATAAGATAGAGCTCGCTGATGGCATTTCTTTTCCCCATAGAACTCTTATGATGAAAGTAATAGCTCAGCGCTGATTGGCCTCATAGCTGGACGAGCCTCTTTCCCCCAACCAATCACAAGTTACTAGAATATTTCCAGTAGACTGTAACAGAACTGTTTAGTGTGGGCCCCTTCTGTCGCGCGCCTTCGTTCTCACTCAAAAATAGACAGACCAACTATGATTGAAGGATTCATATCTGCCGCTGGGCCTCCAACGCAATCAGCTCTTTTCTGCCTTTTTTTACTCGTATTTTGGAAAGTGTCCCGCCTTTTCATTTGATTGGTCCATTACGTATACATAGCTTATATGGTTCACTGTCGTCCTATTTCTGATTGGTTGGTTTATGCAACCAATGAGAAGTGCTTCACAGAATTTGAAATACTGTATTTCCTGGCAATTCCATGTATCGCAATTCCCGATGTATGCGTCCGGTGCTCGGCGACAAAACGCAGTTGTAGAGGGAATTGATTGATTATTTGTTTATATGAAGGTTTCAGGCCTTCTTTTTCAGATAATATTTGCACCTAATAAAAAACGATTTTTTTTTTAAGATCATTACTCCAAGCTGCACGGCGATAAGAGCCGGAGTTTTCATTGACCCCGATCTGACCAAAGACTACAATGGGAGAAAGTAGCTCGCGCCTCACTCGATTGGCCGGATTAGCCAAGCCCCGCTAGTTCAACGCAATCAGCTCTTTTCTGCATTTTTACTGCTATTTTGAACTGTTCCCACCTGTTCGAATTTGAATGGTCAATACTTCTCCCCTAGGTTTTAATGGTTCAGACTGTCGCTCGGATATCTGATTGATTGTTCTAATTGCCCGACAATGAGAAGCGCTTACGAATTTGAGTTACTGTATTTCCGGGCAATTTACACGGATCCTAATTCCTGATGTTGCGCACGTTTCTAGATTTTTGGAAAGTGATTTTTTTTTTTTAACGGTTTGAAGCTCTTTTCCCTCTGATATGTTTTACACATAATAAAGGCGATTGTTTTCTGAGAATGTCATACTCCATGGCCGCACGGAGGCTAGAGCGCTGAGATTTCTTTTGCTCGATCTTCTGTATGTTTACTCCTCATGTGTTACGTTCTGCTTCACTTCGCCTTCCGCCGGAGCTTTTAGACCAGGAATAAACCTAGGTACTTGCCTGGTCGGAGCTGGCGAGGCTGCATTGCGCGCTCTTTGCGACCAGCGATCATACATTCCTCGAGTATTCGAATGAGCCGCAGTCCCGCCCCCAGACGACGCCCACACCGCGCCCATTGGCGGCCCCTAATGGTTAGGCGCAGCGCCCGAAAGTGGAGAAGGAATCGAGCGCCCCTTACATGCATCCTGCGTCCGTCAGGGGTTTCGGATCGTTGAGGCTCTGTGCCTGTGCAGGTAGCAAGAAGCAATCCTTGGTATATGAGAAGTGAAAATCCCACGGAAGCCATGTTGCACACAGTCTCAGAAACCAACATAACAAAGTAACAAATAACATATATACTAATAAATTATACATACATGTGCTTCAATCGTAATCAATTCACACTTGCACTTTCAGGCGGGCGTCTACCTACAACAGAAGAAATCTTAAGGTACAGCACTACATAACATTTCAGGCATTTATCACAGTCCCTTTAACATGACTTGGTGTCTTTAAGGATCATGGGCGAAATGTAGAGATGGGCGAGTGTCCGAATCTCGGTTCGCTCACTTCGCTGAATTTCCCGACAAAAAATTAACATTCATTCAGATACATTACTTCCATGGACGAATCGCAGTTAAAAAAGCAAGCTAATTTCCTGCTGTGACAGAGCACTGCAGGCGCTGTTGTAATGTTGTGCCATGGCTTAACTATGCAGAGGGAGCTTGGTATGGTCTTTTTTCACCAATTAACAATGTGTGTGTTTTAGTATGACACGCAGATGACTGCCGCCCGCTCTAGAATCACTTCACTATTAAATTCCCTAGCATATAAGGAGGGCCAAACTGCACAAAAACTGAAAGCAGGGAATGTAGCCTGGAGAAAGTCATGCCAGAGGAATGGCTGGAAAAAACAAGCTGAGAGTCAGGTGGCATCATTAGTTGACAGTCGTTGTGGAATACGTTGACGGCAGACAGCCACAGCAGCATGAGGTCAGAACAGTGGGCACAAGACCAACAGTGTGGATGTCACAGCGGCGGAGCATGAGGTCAAGACAGTGGCACAATGACATTCTGGAGGTGGCAAATAACAGGATTAGGTCCACAGAGTTGGCACACACTGACACAATGTTCTTGGCGCACGGCAGCAGCACGCGCAGCATGCAGGTCAGACTGCACAATGACATTCTGGAGGTGGCAAAACTGGAAGTAGGCTCAGAGTGGGCTACTACAATGACAGAGTGTGGAGGTTCACGCGGCAGCAGCAGCATGAGTTCAGACAGGGGCCAATCCCACATTCTGGAAGGTGCAGATACAACAAGGTAATAGGCCACATGAGTGGCACTTTGACACAATGTGGAGGTACACGCAAGCAGCCACAGCCAGCTTGCATGAGGTCAGGACTGTGGCACATGACAGAGTGTAGAGGTGGGTGGCACAATACCAGGTCCCTGGTTAAAGAACTGGTTGGTGGCAGATGGAAAACTGTACAGCAGATGGTGATGGCATCAGGCGGGTGGCGGCATCAGTATAGTGGCTGGAAGCTCAGAGTTTAGTTTTTGAACACAGACTCATTTCTACAGTTTGGGTGAGGCTTCATGGATGCTGTTGTCAGACAACCTATGGCTATTGGAGTGTGTGGGAAACCTGGCCGATCCACGCTGGTTCAATTAGACAAGGGTCAGTCACTCCACATTTCCCGTGGACATAGCGGGTTTCCTTGGGTAATGATGGCACCCCGCCGTCTCTGGCGGGCAGGACAGCTTCCCCACTGCAAACTCGGCAAGTTGGCGGCCACACATTCCAAGTGTTGGGCTTGACCAGTAGTCCAGCGGTTCTTCTAACTGGGTGGCAAGAGTGCTGTCCAAGTAGCCACCACCTGTTGGTTCAGGGTCTGCTCCAGGTCCTGTCTGTGCTGGCGGACTTGCCATCCTCACTAGGCGGGTGAAGGAAGCTGCTCATCAGTGTACTCCAGACTCTAGGTTGCTGCTGATGGAGCTGGTACTAGCTTCGGACCCCCCCAGCTTCCCAGCAGCTGTGGGCAGTAGTTAAACGTGAGCCGCATGAAGAAACCCCCGGTATACCTTGTCAGGGAGGGACGATGCCGCATCATAGGCAGCGGCCAACTAACTACGGAGGATTTCCCTATAGTATTTGAGTTTGTCTCCCTTCAGCAGCTGGGAAAAAGGCTCCATTTTGGACCAGTAAGCGAGGGGCTCTCAATAGGTGGAGAGCCCGAAGTCATCCCTCTGCCGGATGAGACTATTTGGCTGTCACTAGCCAGCGCAATCAGCATTCTCGGGCCATCTGCACACAGTGTCCATGATGGGGCTCCCTGCCTCCATCTCCACTGTATATGCCACGCCGGTTGCGGTCTCTGGCCTCGTCTATCATCTCCATCTACCTCCTCCAGCTGCTCCTCCTCTCTTGTCAACTGGGTAGAAAATTCACTCATTATCACAGACAATGCTTCTGCTCCAATGTCCTCCTCCTCTCATTTCAGTCCCACCAGGACTCATGTGGCCACGAGATGTAGTCGCCACGTTCCAGTCCCTGCCCAGACAGCTATTTCAGCATCTGTTTCCCGGACAGGAAGCAGTGGACATGACATTAATCATCCCGTTAGTCCGGGTCGACTGACAAATAACGTGGCCTCCTCGAATGGCCTCAACACAAACGGCAGTGCTCTCGCATGAGATGCCACTGGCTGAATCAATAGTTACACAGGGAGTAGTCTGTCCGCCTGGATCCATCAAAAATCGTTAATGACCTTTCTCTGTTCATACAGTCGAGTCTAACATGTGCAGGCTGGATTTCAACCGGGTGGGAAACATTGCATATGCAGAGTGTGTTGGGGGAGGCACGTTCTAGCCGCTGCAACTCGGAGGAGGGTGTTCCAGCTTTGAGGAATGGATGAAGTGAATGACAGTTTCCGGGCACATTTTCAGAATCTTCTGAAGATCGGTGGAGACTTCTCAGGGACCTTTTCACATCCAGATGAAACGAGAGACATGCAGGGCACAGGGACCATCCCTCCTCGGTGCAGCGCGGACACCTGTTACTCCCATTGTCGGTCACCATGGCTTCGAATTTGCTCAGTTGGCGCGGAGAAAGCCAAACATCGATGTATTGCTGGCAGAAGCGGAGCAGTTCCTCCCCTTGTGTGACTTCGTTCGCCGAGGCAGAAGAAGGTGTAGAGACTGCGTGACAGCACTGTGCCCTACACATGTGGTATGATGGAGCAGTAACTTGTGGTGGGCTGAGATGGTGGTGGTGGAGGAGGAGGAGGAGCGGACGATTGGCGCACGAGCCGCAGTTTGACAAAGTGGTGGAGAAGCGGCGTCTCACATCCAAGTTGTAGGTGTGCCTGGGCAGGTAAGCACATTACCCAGTGTGTCCGTATAGGACTTGTACT
>JAODAL010039100.1:0-38380 GCA_025379985.1 Phyllomedusa bahiana
AAATGGTTCAAATCATTGCCTTCTGGCACTTTTTAATTTGTGGGTGATGCAGGTTTTAAGGGTCAGGCTGTGTTACAAGACGGGGATAGTAAATGGTCTGTGACTTTTTTCTGTGACTTTTATAAACCTAAGTGTGTTGCCTAAGATGTAGCACGTATCCATTTGCGTGTTGGGGATGTTAATTTCAGCTTCGCCAGCCTTGTTTGGGTGTAATAAATAAAGGGTGTTGTTGCTCTCCCATAGACTTAATGGTCATCGCGCATAATCAATGCTCACAAATCGAAAAACCTTATCGATAGCGGCCGACTATCGACTATCGATCGATCTCGATAGCCAACGCAATCGCTCAACACTATTACTGAGCAAAAGCTGAATGGTCAAAGACCACACCGAATCCGCTCTGTTTAACCCCTCCTTGTATGAAAGAGAACAAGACCAAATAAAGGTCCCTAAACTAGCAGCATAAAATATGTCGCAGTATAGGGTAGCATATGGACAAGTCCCACGGAAATGAGTATCTCCACACTCTAATGATAATAGGCACTCACAAATAAATGAAATTAATAAAAAAAAAATGAAAGAAAAAAAATATATATTTATAAAAAATAATGAAAAAATAAAATAAAAATAAAAAATAAATAAAAAATAAAAATAAAATAGAAAATGGCATCGTAACCACTGAGTATTAGCACAGACAGACTATAGAGAACCCCAAGACAACCCACACACACATAAAGATAATATTAAAAAATCAATACTTTATTAAAAAAATAAAAATAATAAAAAAATAATAATAATAAAGTCTTGTATGAGGTAGTTCATATTCAATCCAATTGCATTTAAGGGAAAAAAAGAAAGAAAAAGAAAAAAATTTGTATCATTATATAAATACAAAAAATAAAAAATAGTATATCCACCCATACCTAAACAAAGAACAAGGTAAACGGAAAAGGGGAATTACCTAAACTGTACTGCACTCAACTTGAAGAATATTTTTACTTAAACATTTTATGACTTATCTTGAATTCAACATTAAGTCCATGTGGTTTTAAAGGGAAATTTTAAATTTAAATATCCACTCCAAATCTTTCTTTTTCAAAAGAGTAGAACGATCTCCACCTCTTTTAAAGGCATAAATCCTATCTAGAATTAGACATTTAAACTCCCACTCGGAGTGTCCTATATCAGAAAAGTGCTTTGATACTGGAAGATCCATTTTTTTTTTACATATAGCATGGCAATGCCCATTTAAACGTGTCTTAAAGTCACACATGGTCTCACCAACATAGATTTTATTGCAGGGACACCATAATACATATACCACCCAATCAGAAATACATGTATAGTAACCCTTAATAGGAAATTTTCTCTTTTTGGTTGGATGGATAAAATATTCTCCTTTCTCAATAAGTTTGCAATTGACGCAACCTAGACAAGGAAAAGTTCCAAATTTAGGTGTACCCAAGATTAATTGTCTCATTTTAGACTGATATGGTATCTCACTTTTTACCAATCATTCACGTAAATTTCTTGAGCGCCTGAACGACATAAGTGGATATTTTTGGAATTCATCTATATGCCTAAAACAACTTTTTAATATGTGCCAATGTTTTCTCAATATACGTGAGATAGAGGCACTTAACACATTATAGGTAGAAATAAAAGGAACCCTATTTTCTCTCTGTTTAACTTGTGTTGAAAATAACATCGACCTATCGATATTTTTCCACCCGTTTCCTATGATCGTCTACAAGTTTTTTAGGGTAACCTCGATCTTGAAATTTGTGTGTCATAGCCATTAAAGACTCTTTACATTTTTTTGGATCGTCCACTATCCTCTTGACTCTCAGCATTTGGCTGTAAGGAAGGGATCTAATCATATTAGGAGGATGGCAGCTTTCATAACGGAGGAGCGTATTCACATCTGTGGGTTTTACAAATAATTCAGTACTAAGTTTTAATCCCTTCCTAATTATCCTTGTATCAAGAAAGGTGACACTTTCAACTGAATATTCCATGGTAAACTTAATGTTAAGATGTATATTATTCAGATATTCAAAAAATTTTCTTAATTCAACATCCGATCCTGTCCAAATCATAAAGACATCATCGATATATCTCCACCACCTCAACACTTTGTCAAAGTGAATGGAGATATAAATGAAATCCTCTTCTAAGGAGGAGACAAACAAATTTGCATATGTGGGAGCGACATTCGTGCCCATTGCTGTCCCACGCAACTGCAAATAATAAGTATCCCCAAACAAAAAATAATTGCAAGTGAGAATTAGATTCAATAAAGTAATAATAAATTCTTTACCCTCATTAGAGAATTCAGTCTGATTTAAAACCCGAGTTACCCTAAAAAACTTGTAGACGATCATAGGAAACTGGTGGAAAATATCGATAGGTCGATGTTATTTTCAACCCAAGTTAAACAGAGAGACAATAGAATTCCTTTTGTCTCTACTTATAATGTCTTAAGTAACTCTATCTCACGCATATGGAGAAAACATTGGCACATATTAAAAATTTGTTTTAGGCATATAGATGATAAAAATATCAACTTATGTCGTTCAGGCGCTCAAGAAATGTACGCGATCGATTGGTAAAAAGTGAGATACCATCTCAGTCTAAAATGAAACAATTATTCTTGGGTACACCTAAATTTGGAACTTTTCCTTGCTTAGGTTGTGTCAACTGTAAACTTATTGAAAAAGGAGAGTATTTTATCCATCCAATCACTAAAGAGAAATTTCCTATTAAGGGTTACTATACATGTAATTCTGATTGGGTGGTATATGTATTATGGTGTCCCTGCAATAAAATCTATGTTGGTAAGACCATGTGTGACTTTAAGACACGTTTAAATGGGCATCGCCATTCTATACGTAAAAAAAGAATGGATCTTCCAGTATCTAAGCACTTTTCTGAAATAGGACACTCTGAGTGGGAGTTTAAATGTCTAATTCTAGACAGGATTATGCCTTTAAAAAGAGGTGGAGATCGTTCTACTCTTTTGAAAAAGAAAGAGTTGGAGTGGATATTTAAATTAAATTCCTTAAAACCACATGGACTTAATGTTGAATTCAAGATAAGTCATAAAATGTTGAAGTAAAAATATTCTTCAAGTTGAGTGTAGTACAGTTTAGGTAATTCCCCTTTTCCGTTTACCGTTCTTTGTTTAGGTATGGGTGGATATACTATTTATTATTTTAGTTTTTATATAATGATACTAATTTTTTTCTTTTTCTTTCTTTTTTTCTCTATAGATGCAATTGGAGAGAATGTGAACTACCTCCTACAAGACTTTATTATTATTATTTTTTATTATTTTTTATTTTTTTAATAAAGTATTGATTTTTTAATATTATCTTTATGTGTGTGTGGGTTGTCCTGGGGTTCTCTATAGTCTGTCTGTGCTAACAGTTAGTGGTTACGATGCCAGTTTCTATTTTATTTTAATTTTTATTTTCATTTTCTTTATTTTTTTATTTTTATTTTCATTTTATTTTTTTATAAATATATATATTTTTTTCTTTCATTTTTTCATAAATTTTATTTATTTGCCTATTATCATTAGAGGGTGGAGATGCTCATTTTTCCGTAGGACTTGCCCATATGGTATCCTATACTGCGACATATTTTATGCTGCAAGTCTAGGAGCCTTATTTGGTCTTGTCCCTTTCAATACAAGAAGGGGTTAAACTGAGTGAATTCAGTGTGGTCTTTGACCATTCAGCTTTTGCTCAGTGATGTGGCTTGTAGTTGCCCATCGTATATGGACTTACTGCATGCCACTACCCCTACAAGTTGTCTATGGTAATATTTCATATATAACAGGCTTATTGTTTATTATTTTATTATTATTTTTTTCTATTTTTTTTATTTGTTGTTGATACCCTATGATACTACTGCTCTTGTCGCTATTTTTAGCGTTGAGCGCATGCGCCAGCTGGGTATACCTTTTTTAAGATGCCGCAGATGACCTTTTTCCTTTCTACGCATGCGCGGCTCTGAGCAGGAAGTGCTCGGGACCGGCATGATGCGAAAGTTCCGGACATGCGCAGTAAACGGTGGGGAACGCCGAGGGCAGACACACACACATGAATATGTAAGCATTTTTTCTGTGATAGGAGGAGTTCATTCTGCTCCACATTTGCATATATTTTGTTTATTATTGTTTTTCCCATGTAATCTACTCACCAAGCTTTCATGTATTATGAATAGGATTTATACACGATTGTTCACTTTTTGACACATGTAAAAAATTTTGTATTTGCAATATTATTGATATTGGTTATTAACACTTTATGCACATTGAATGTATGTATTTTACACTAAATTATACACTGATTATGTAAATGTTTGATTGAATATTCACGAGCACTTTCCTATATATATGCATTGTTATCCACCCATTATTTGCTTGAAAAAGGCTCTTGTGTGAGCCGAAACGTCGCCTGACATGGAATAAAGCACTATCTTGTTTTTTTGACAAAATTATCTGTGAGTGCAGCGGTTTTTTCCCTTTTTATATATATATATATATATATATTATATAATATATATATATATATTATATATATATATATATTATATTATTTTAATATTATATATATTATGGCGATGCAACCTTAGAGGATCGCATTACTCTGCCACTAAGTGTTCTGTAGCAGCTGAGTTCCAAGGTATGGGTTACCAAGTTGCTGGCTGTCAGTGAGGAAGGCCAGCAGTCTGGCAAGGGTAATCAGGAGTTAATTACTCAGGTAGTAATTAGGAGATTGGCTCAGCTGCTTGTCCACCTTAGAGGTCTGTTAAATAGCCAGGTCTTCAGTATACCAGGGGGGAGTGTGGCTCCCAGTCAGTGGAGGACGTGTGCAGGTCTTGTCCAGGAGAGTATCCTGGGTTCTTCCCCCCTAGGCTTGAGAGAAGCCAGGCCCAAGGACTATATTGTACGGCGTAGTACATGGTTTTAGGGCTGGGTAGTCTTGGGACTGTCGATCCTGTGCTAGAGGTATATGAGGAGCTGCGGGTGGAAATCATACTTGGCAGAGACTTTCCGCTTTTCTGGCAGTTGTGGGGAGCAGAGGTGGCGCCAGGTGGAGAGGGCGCCATATCCGGGAAAGTGCTCCCTGCAGAGACTGTTGTGCCACTGCCTAAAAGGGAAGAGCTGGAATTGTCCCCTGTTAAAGTCCCTAAGAAGAGGGTGGGCGAATCCTCACTGGTTAGCAGTCTAAATACCGACCAGGATGTCATAAATGTATGCCCAGATAAAATGGAGTTGCTAAGTGACCTGCAGGCTGCCATTTCCAGGGGCAACCAAATTCATCCGCATGTAGCAGCTGCCACCATCCAGTAGAGGGAGTCCAGCTGGAGATGTCCCACAGCAGCAGGAGGTGTTGTTGACTGTTTTCTTATCAGGGAGCCAGAGAAGTCACAGTCCCAGGTCTGGGAGTTCCAGGTTGGTGGAATCCCACCTCTGTCTGAGTACTGTCATCAAAAGGTGTCCAGAAGGTACAGGGACATGGTCCAAAGCGTTGAGACCCGACTGGAATGGGGTAAGACTGTTCCTGTTACTAATGACATATCTGTGGAGACTGTTAAACATACACATGAATTGTGTGAGGACTTGGCCGAGCTGAATGGAGGTCCAGAGGTTCCACCAGGCCAGAAGACTCCAGGAAGCAGTTGCAGGACTGTTGTAGAGGGTCTGGTCAAGTCTGATGGACTCAATATATTACTTGCTGAGTCGTCTATTGAAAATGTTATTTTTATGAAAAATTATCTGTCTGAACAAAGGGGTGCCATTAGCAGTCCACGTCTGCTGCACCTGCGGGGGATGTGAAGGAAACATCCCAGTACATGACTGCAGTAAGTCAGTTAGGCAGAACTAAGAAGAGACGTGCGCAGGTAAAGGTGTCCCTGGATAATAATGAAGTTAGTGCAAAGAGTGAACTAGCTTCTTTAGGAAGGACAACTCCTGCATTGAAGCACACTAGCTCAAGTATGTCACTAGAGGTTGGGGTTAACAGCGCTAGGAGTACTGCAGAGGATGTGTGTCCTGTGAGAAATGATAACCAGGAGAAAGGTGTTAACACGGTCATCCCCAGGGGAGCTATGGTGGTTGCCAGTAGCAACAAGGTATCCTATGCTCTTCCGGTGTGGAAAAGTCATGAGTATGAATGCCCCGCAGTTGTCTGAAGCTCCTGGGTTCCTGATGGTAAATGGGTCTGCCACTGACAGGAGCGCACTGTGTGAAAGTGAGCGTAACGTGCAAGTTGCAGATGCGCCCCTAGTGGTAGTGGTGGACAACAGCACAAGTAGTGCAGATAATGTAGGTCCCGTGGTTTGTGACCCTAGCACAGACCTCAGTACAGCTCAGGGTAGTGCCCAGTGTGAACTAGCAGCTACAGCAGAAGAGGAGACTAGTTAATTCCCTATAGAGGATAGTGAGTCTTAGTGTAGCATAGAAGTTATGAGTCCTAGAAGGAAGGAGAGGGTGTTTTCATTTCTTGTGAAACCAATGTCGTCTCTAGTAGCAACCAAGTGTCTTCTGCTACTAGGGTTCTAGAAGAGGTGAGTGTGTTGCAAGAGCTACACCCTGCAAGAGTGGTGCATGACAGGGAAAGACTAGAGAGTGAGTGTGGTTGCCCTGCTAGTAGGTGTGAAGTATTGGGGGTCCTGGTGGTAAATGTATCCCCAGGCAGCACTATAGACATAACAGACTCCGAGATTGAGAAGGGTGTGAACCATGTAAAAGGGTACAGTATTGACTCTAAGATACCAGATGAGCCTTATAGCGGGGCAGGTGCAGGAGTGGTCCTAAGGAACACCGAGAGTTCTCCCGTGGTAACGAGTACCAGAGATATGGAGGAAGAATCTCCCCATTGGGAGCTGCTAGACACAGCCGAGGGAAGTATGTGCTTAAGCACAAGTGAGGTATAGAGGAAAACAAGGGAAGTAACAGATAGTTGTGAGATGCCGGATAATCCAGTGAAGATTGAGGTAGGTAGTGAGGGAGACCAGGTTCACTATGGGAAGGAGCAGGTGGATATCCCACAGCAAGGAGAAAGTCAAGACACTGCTGTGGAGATGATCAGTACAGACAGGTATGAACAGGGTCCTAGGAAAGGGACTCTGTCCTCCCAGCCTGAGACTCTTAAAACCAGTGTAACTGAGTTTAGTTTTGTGACCGAGGCTGCACCTCAGGGCTATGAGATGCAATGCAGCAGGGTCTCTAATGTTACATAGCAGCGGGCCTATAGGCCCGCTTTAGAGGAAAGTGCACCTGCTGAGATAGGGAGCATGGGTCAGATACATGGGATTGGTGGCAATCCCCATTTGATGGTAGGTGAGGACAAAGGGTCTTGTAGTGGAGAGAAGTCTAGGCCCCAGGGTGGTCCTGCAGACTCAGAACTACAAGACAAGAAGGTAATCAGTGAGGAAAAGTGTATAGGAATGTTTCAGGATTATGGTGAGTGCCCTGATGGGTCTTTAGTAGAGAACAGTCAGACAGCGGAAAGGAAGGCGCTGCTACCAGTAGTGAGTGGTAGAGATACTCGTAGGATCGTCACTGAGATGTGTGGTAGTGCAAGGACAAGTTCCAGCTCTATTAGGTTGGGAAAAGGAAAGGACTGGGACCTGGTGGGTGCCCAATATAGCCTGAGTGAGTGCTTGGAACCTGCAGTAGATCGGGGGATGGATTCCCTGGTCTTGGCCTCTGAGTATGTAGGAGAGAGGTTACCCTGGGCAACAGGGTAGAAGTTCAGAAATAATCAGTAGTGATAGATCAACCAGGGCCCAGGAACAAGATGATAACCTAATCCTGGTTAGGGAGGCATTGTCCTTAGCAACAGGTTACAACTTAAGTGTTAACTGGGATGAGCAACAGGTCACAGGTAGCTGGAAAAAGGGGATAAGTAGGAGGTTGGTGGATAACTCCTGTACTCTCTCTGTGGAAAGTAGTGCGTCCCTCAAAGTAAACCAGCTGCAGAGTATCTTGCATGGATGGATACCCCAAAATAGGTGCTTTGACCCTGGAGGAAGGTTTGCGCAAGGTGAAAAGGACTATGGCCGTTATCCAAGGGGGGTCTGTGGTGATGCGACCTTAGAAGATCGCATTTCTCCGCCACTAAGTGTTCTGCAGCAGCTGAGTTCCAAGGTATGGGTTACCAAGTTGTTGGCTGTCAGTGAGGAAGGCCAGCAGTCTGGCAAGGGTAATCAGGAGTTAATTACTCAGGTGGTA
Organism: Phyllomedusa bahiana; assembly: GCA_025379985.1. Lineage (NCBI taxonomy): Eukaryota > Metazoa > Chordata > Amphibia > Anura > Hylidae > Phyllomedusa > Phyllomedusa bahiana. The sequence continues at coordinate 8,249 of JAODAL010039100.1, forward strand.
ATTAGGAGAGTTGCTCAACTGCTTGTCCACCTTAGAGGTCTGTTAAATAGCCGGGTCTTCGGTATATCAGGGGAGGATGTGTGCAGGCCTTGTCCAGGAGAGTATCCTGGGTTCTTCCCCCTAGGCTTGAGAGAAGCCAGGCCCAAGGACTATATTGTACGGCGTAGTACATGGTTTTAGGGCTGGGTAGTAGACCCAGATCACTGCTAGAGAGGGACTCTCTGTACGTTTAGTTAGTGGCTGGACGGCCTAGGGATTTATTTTGTTTGCTGTATATGTTTTCTGTGTTGGAGAATAAAGCTGGCGGAGACCAGATTTAAAAAGGATCCTCTTTCGACCTGCTGTTCCGTGTACCAAAGTGGCGATCCCAGAGCAAGAGTGTCCCCCCAGGCCGGGCCTATATGGTGGCCGATCTCATGTGAACTCTTACAATATATATATATATATATACACTCACCGGCCACTTTATTAGGTACACCATGCTAGTAACGGGTTGGACCCCCTTTTGCCTTCAGAACTGCCTCAATTCTTCGTGGCATAGATTCAACAAGGTGTTGCAACGATGCTCAATTGGTACCAAGGGGCCCAAAGAGTGCCAAGAAAATATTCCCCACACCATGACACCACCACCACCAGCCTGAACCGTTGATACAAGGCAGGATGGATCCATGCTTTCATGTTGTTGACGCCAAATTCTGACCCTACCATCCGAATGTCGCAGCAGAAATCAAGACTCATCAGACCAGGCAACGTTTTTTCAATCTTCTACTGTCCAATTTTGATGAGCTTGGGCAAATTGAGCCTCAGTTTCCTGTTCTTAGCTGAAAGGAGTGGCACCCGGTGTGGTCTTCTGCTGCTGTAGCCCATCTGCCTCAAAGTTCGCCGTACTGTGCGTTCAGAGATGCTCTTCTGCCTACCTTGGTTGTAACGGGTGGCTATTTGAGTCACTGTTGCCTTTTCTATCAGCTCGAACCAGTCTGCCCATTCTCCTTTGACCTCTGGCATCAACAAGGCATTGCCGCCCACAGGACTGCCGCTCACTGGATGTTTTTTCTTTTTCGGACCATTCTCTGTAAACCCTCGAGAGGGTGGGGTGTGAAAATCCCAGGAGATCAGCAGTTTCTGAAATACTCAGACCAGCCCTTCTGGCACCAACAACCATGCCACGTTCAAAGGCACTCAAATCACCTTTCTTCCCCATACTGATGCTCGGTTTGAACTGCAGGAGATTGTCTTGACCATGTCTACATGCCTAAATGCACTGAGTTGCCACCATGTGATTGGCTGATTAGAAACTAAGTGTTAATGAGCAGTTGGACAGGTGTACCTAATAAAGTGCCGGTGAGTATATATATATATAAAAATATATATATATATATATTATATATAATCTATATATACATATATAATCTATATATATATATATATATATATATATAGATATATATATATATATATATATATATATATATATATTCCTTGGTGACATGTGTCTGAGCTTCTCCAGGTACAGTATATGCCAAAAACCTTGCTGGGGCATACATACCATTACAGATTTTTCCAGCTGCTGCTTTTCAGTATATATGTGCCAGGTTCTTGGCACATACTGTACCAGGAGAAGCTCAAACGCATGTCGCCAAGGAATATATATATATATATATATATATATATACACACACCGCTAGGAACAAACAAACACATATACACACACCATACTGTAAAGCAACAGCTGAAAAAATCTGTAATGGTATATGTATTCCAGCTAGGTTCTTGCAGAAAGAAGAAAAAAACAGAAGGGGTGCTCCTATGGTGAAGTATATCAACCTACCATACAGTTGGTACAGTAAAACAGTAAGGTGCAAACTCATCTGATAGAGTTGTGCAACTAGTATAGAGGCACAACTCTCATTAGCATTTACAGGACTCAGCCGTGGGTCTTCTCTCCGAAGCAACAAGAATTGCAGCAGAGGGCGTGGACAGTGGAAGACAGAAGAAAAAAGTGCGGTCCCCAACGCTCGTCTCATTCAAACCTCCATAAGGCGTGGAGTATTATTTAATAAAGGTTTTATTTGTTGTAAAATCAACTCATGGAAACAGCTAAAAATCCTTTAAAAACATGAATTAATAAAATCACTAACGACAGTATATGCCAGGTTCATGACATATACTGTTCCTGGAGAAGCTCAGATGCATGCCACCAAGGAAAGTAGCCTTGATGAAATGAAAAGCCAATTAGATAGGTGTCAACTGCATCAGACAGTTGACACACATTTAGTATTCGTATGGCTTAAAGCCATTCTGGGATGGCTTTTCATCGGGAGTAAGCAAAGTGTTGGGTGGGTGCTTAATCCCCTGTCCCACGCCAGGGTTTACCTCGCCTGTGTAGTGTCTATATGTCAGTGAGTCAGATGACTAGGTGTGGCCTACAACCCTGGGCTACCATTTGGTTGAGCCACTTTCTATGTGTTTTACAAGGTGCTTATAGGCTCAACTTACCTGTTTAGTTAGAGCTCAGACGAGCAGGCTTTTATTTGTTTATACTGTGCACGTCTTGCATCTATTAGTCCCCGGAGTCAGTTGCTAAGCTCTTATCAATCGACTTGAGGCCTTAACAACCGGCTTAACAACCGACTGTAGTCCCCTGAGTCGATTGCTAACTCTTATCAACTGACTTGTCTTGAGGCCTTAACAACCGGCTTAACAACTATTAGCGACTTCCCAACTCATATGTTATAGTCCCCCAGTGTAGGTAATAGGGTCCCCCAGTAAGTTATACGTCCCCCAGTAGGTGGATATATACTTTATATGTCTCCCAGTAGGTGTGTAGTTTACATGTCCCCCAGCAGGTATAAGGGCAGTTAATGGATCTCGCAGCAGGTATATGGGCAGGTTATGGGTCCCCCAGTGGGTATATAGGTATGTTATAGGTCCCCTTGTAGGAAAATAGGCAGGTTACAGGTCCCCCAGTAGGTATATAGGCAGGTTACAGGTCCCCCAGTGGGTATATATGTAGGTTATAGGTCCCCTTGTAGGAAAATAGGCAGGTTATAGGTCCCCCAGCACACATATGGGTAGGTTATATGTACCCCAGCAGGTATATAGATAGCTTATAGGCCCCACAGCACGTATATATAGGTAGCTTATAGGCCTCACAGCACATATATAGGTAGATTATTGCTCCCCCTGTACATATATAAATAGATTATAGCTCCTCCCTGCACATATATAAGTAGATAATAGCCCCCCTGCACATATATAAGTAGATAATAGCTCCCCTGCACATATATAAGTAGATAATAGCCCCCTGCACATATATAAGTAGATAATAGCCCCCCTGCACATATATAAGTAGATAATAGCTCAATTGCACATATATAAGTAGATAATAGCCCCCCTGCACATATATAAGTAGATAATAGCCCCCTTGCACATATATAAGTAGATAATAGCTCCCCTGCACATTTATAATTATATTATAGGCCCCCAAAATGAATAGAGACAATTAAAAGTAAGAAACTAACCTCACTCACCTGACCTCGCTCCCTGCCGCTGTCGCTGCTCCCGGTCTTTTTCTTCAGCGGCGTGACGTCACCAGGCCGCGCTGCAGTGTGATGACGCTCACTCCGGCGTGCACAGCACAGGCGCGCACAGAGCCGCATCCTGCCTGCGGCACCCGAGTACTCTGCGGAGCTCTCTGCGGAGCCAAAGCATCTAACTAGTCCCACCACCGCCAAGGTCCTAAGCCGATAGCTTAGCGACTGGTACCGGCTTAGGACCCTAATGATCGGCGGCGGCGGATAGCGGCGGCGCCGGGGACTAGCATCTATGTAATTGTGATGTTGAAAAATAAAATATGGGAGGACTTGTTCTTGTTGTATAGATAGACTTATTTCTACATGCAGACATATTTTTCCCACTCCAGCTGCATTGGAAGCCCTGCTAGACCTCTGGTGCAGTGGCCAGAATTGGAGTTAGCTCCGTTTTAGGCTATTTTACCATTTAGGTGCTATGGTATGTAGTACTAATAATTACATGTTCAAGTACCCTACAGAGATTGGAATTCAAAAAAATAAATAAATAAAATTCAAAACACTGCCTTCCTTATTTATCATTTATTTTAAAAAATAAAACATTGGTGTTTCTATAGCTGTAGAAGTCCTGTGCAGTAAAATATAATGTTAATTATCCAAGTCACTACAGTAGGAAAAAAAAACAACAGAATTATGTTTTTGTTCACCTTGCTTTGCTAATAAACTGGTATAAAGTGTTTCAAAGTTGTATGCACCCCACATTTTTGCCAGTTAAGTGTGTTTCTGCTTTTGTAGTCAGTAAAATACACGGTGTTTTAACACACCACATACCAGTTAATTTTTTGCTGCTCATTTTTTTTGCGCAATTTATATCCAAGGGTTAATTAAACATGTTTGTGCTATTGTAGTCAGTAAAATAAACGGTGTTTTTAAATGCCAAGGACGAGGAAATTTTTCCTGGTGATTCCTGTAGCATAATTGATATCCGTAGGTTAATTAAGCGTGATTCTGCTTTTGTAGTCAGTAAAATACACGGCGTTTTAACACGCCACATACCAGTTATTTTTTTCCTGGTGATTTCTGTAGCGCAATTTATATCCAAGAGTTACCCAAGCCTGTTAATGGGTTCATTTGGAATCAAATACAGGGTGTGTATTTATCATATAGCAATATCTTCATTAAACACAGTCTGTAAATGTTTGAACAAACAGTATGTCAGACAGAGAGGTGGCAGGCTCTTCACATGCAATTGGCAGTGGCACAAACATTCCTGGAGTAGGCACAGGTTGCAGCACAGTAAGGGGATGTCGCAGCAGGGGTCACTCGGTGAGGTCAGAACTGCTGGTGTCATCTAGCGGCCGTGTGTTGTCCAGCAACCCAAGGGTTCTTGATTGGTTGACTAGGTTATCCACTTCCTCCCAGATGACATCTGACAACTCCAGCCAAGAGTCGGTGGGAACATCAGACACAACCCTTTGTTGGCATGGCCCGGGAACAGCTCAGCGGCTCTCACCTGTTCTCAACCCGCCTCTGTCCCGTCCGGTTCCCTCAGCCAGAGATTTACTATGTGGTATGGGCTTAGCACCACTATACAGCGAGAATGAACAATTTGAGGACCGTCAGCAGCTACTTGGCAGCAAAGAAATGGGGCCGATATCCCCTGCTTCTTGCAGTAGGTGGCAAAGTATGGATGTGGAGAGTGGCATGAGAGGTCATGTTGTAAGGGGTCAGCCTCTGCATACCAAGACCGGTGAGGAGGACAGCAGTGAAGATCAAACAATAATCGATGATGATGTAGCCAACCGCACTTGGGAGCCAGGTGAAGCAAGGGCTTCATCATCGTCAGGAAAAGAGGGCGTCAGCTTGGGCGTCAGGCAGCGGCGCAGCTAGCAAGTGGGTCGAATGGCCGTGAGTCAGCAGGGTAGCAGCAGTGTGAGTTCGGGAGCCAAACGGCCACGGGCTAGAAAACCCGCTTCGCAGGTCCAAGAAAGTAGCGGCACAGGGGCTCAGTGAGGCAGCGGCGGTAGTAGTCACTCAGTGCGGAGCGTTGTTGGTAAAATCAGCTACTTCTTTGCTAAATCACCGGAGGAGTCGAATATGGGTACATGTAGAATCTGTGGGCAGAAAGTGAAGCATAGCCAGGGAGCTAACGTTGGCACCACGGCCCAGCGTCAACACACGCAGGGTCCCCAGCCATTGGCCTGGGAGAACCGTGGCTCAAGTGTGGTGTTCCTTCCTGCCACCGCAGCAACAGCAGCAGCAGCAGCACCCAGTGGCATGCTTGCCATTGCAACCAGTCAAGGCTCCACCACCTCTGCAGAAGGGAGCTGTTTCTCTTTGTCATCATCTCCCGGTCCAGATGCTCCTGCTCCTCGCTACTCATTGCGCCAGCAGTCGTTCAATGAGGCGATTGCAAAGAGACAACAGTTTTCGTCCAACCATCCTAAGGTGCAGAAGCTGACCGTGCTCCTGTCCAAGTTGTTGGTACTGCAGACCCTCCCTTTCCTAATGGTGGACACTGCACCGTACAGAGAACAAATGGCTTGTGCCAAGCCGATGAGCAGAGTTACAAGCCTTAATAACTTTACCAAAAAGGCAGAACCAGCCCTTAACACATATGTAGAACAGAAGGTGGGCCAGTCCTTGAGCTTATCGGTTTGTTCCAAGGTGCACGGCAGCGCGGACGTGTGGAGCTGTAACTACGGTCAGGGCCAGTACATTTCCTTTACGGCCCACTGGGTGAATGTGCTTCCTGCCCAGCCACACCAACAACTTGGACAGGAGACGGCGCTTTCTCCTCCACGTTGTCAAACTGCTGCTCCTGCGCCAATGTCCGCCTCCTCCTCCACCACCACCACCATCTCAGCCTCCACAAGTGCTGCTCCATCATACCATATGTGTAGGGCACAGCGGTGTCACGCAGTTCTACACCTGGCTTGCCTCGGCGAACAAAGTCACACAGGGGAGGAACTGCTCCGCGTCATGCAGCAAGACATCGATGTGTGGCTTTCTCCGCGCCAACTGCAAATCGGAACCATGGTGACGGACAATGGGAGTAACATGGTGTCCGTGCTGCACCGAGGAGGGATGGTCCATGCGCCCTGCATGGCGCACGTGTTCAATCTGGTTGTGAAAAGTTTCCTGAAGTCTTCCACCGATCTTCAGAAGATTCTTAAAATGTCCAGGAAACTGTGCATGCAGCTCATCTATTCCTACAAAGCCAGGCACACCTTCCTCGAGTTGCAGCGGCAGAACGGCCTCCCCCAACACACGTTGTTTTGCGATGTTTCCACCTCTTGTTATTCCAGCCTGCACATGTTGGACCGACTGTATGAACAGAGAAAGGCCATTAACGATTTTTTGATGATCCAGGCGGACAGATGTACTCCCCTGTGTAACTGTGATGTCAGCCAGTGGCAGCTCATGCGTGACACCTGCCGTTTGCTGAGGCCATTTGAGGAGGCAACGTTATTTGTCAGTCGCCAGGACTACGGGATGAATAACATCATTCCACTGCTTCATGTCCTGGAACAGATGCTGAAAAATGTGTCTGGGCAGGGGACTGGAGACGTGGCGACTACATCTCGCGGCCATATAAGTCCTTTGGGGACTGAACTGGAGGAGGAGGAGAAGGAGGACATTGGAGCACAAGCATTGTCTGGTGAAATGAGTGATTTTTCTACCCAGGTGACAGGAGTGGAGAAGCAGGAGCAGCTGGAGGAGGTAGTTGGAGATGAGGAAGATGAGGCAGATGACCCGCAAGCACCGTGGCAGTACACAGTGGAGATGGAGGCAGGGAGTCCCTCAGAGTTACTTGTGCAGATGGCCCGCAGCATGCTGATTTGCCTGGCTAGTGACAGCCGAATAGTCCCCATCTGGCAGAGGGATGACTTCTGGCTTTCCACCCTATTGGCCGTTTCGCTACCGGTCCAATATGGGAGCCTTTTTCCCAGCTGGTGAGAGTGAGGACAAACTCAAATACTATAGAGAAATCCTCCGTAGTCAGTTGGCTGCTGCCTATGTGCAGCATGCTCCATCCTCTGACAGGTCTGACCGGGGGATTCCTCAGCGCTCACGTACCAGTGCCACGGCTGCTGTGGGAAGGTGGGGGCGTAGGAGCAGTACCAGCTCCATCAGCAGCAACCTAAGTCTGGAGTCGTTAATGAGCAGCTTCCTTCACCCGCCTAGTGAGGAGGGCACTCGCCAGCAGCAGCAGGACCTGGAGCAGACTCGAACCAGCAGGTGGTGGCCTACTTGGACAGCACTCTGCCACCCCAGCTAGAAGATCCGCTGGACTACTGGGCAGCCAAACTGGATGTGTGGCCGCAACTTGCTGAGTTTGCAGTGGAGAAGCTGTCCTGCCCGGCCAGGAGTGTGGCATCAGAGCGGGTGTTCAGTGCGGTGGGGGCCATCGTTACCCCAAGGAGAACCCGCTTGTCCACTGGAAATGTGGAACGACTGACCTTTGTCAAGATGAATCATGCGTGGATCGGCCAGGATTTCCACACACTAATGCCTTAGGCGTCAGATTACATCAGCCATGACACCTCACCAAAACTTTGAGAAATGAGTCTGGATTCAAACTACCTCCCTCAGCCACTATTCTGATGCTGCCACCCGGATGATGCCACACATCTGCTGCCAGTTTCTTCATCTGCCTACCACCATTTTTACCACGGACTGTTATTGCCACCCACCTCCATACTGTGTCATTGTGCCACTCTCTGACCTCATGCTGCTGCTGCTGCTGTTTTTGCTGCTGCCGTCACCTCCACACCCTGTCATTGTGCCACTCTATGACCTCATGCTGCTGCTATGGCTGCTGCCGTGACCTCCACACTCTGACATTGTGCCACTCTGTGGCCCACTCCTCTTTGTGCCACCTCCACATTCTGTCATTGTGCCACTCTCTGACCTCATGCTGCTGCTGTTGATGATGTCATCTCCACACTGTGTCATTGTGCCACTGTCTGACCTCATGCTGCTGCTGTGGCTGCTGCCCTGACCTCCACACTCTGTCATTGTGCCACTCTGTGGCCTACTCCTGTTTTTGCCACCTCCAGAATGTCATTGTGCCACTGTCTGACCTCATGCTGCTGCTGTGGCTGCTGCTGTGACCTCCACACTCTGTCATTGTGCCACTGTCCCCCAAGCACCCTGGCAGTATACAGTGGAGATGGAGGCAGGGAGTCCCTCAGAGTCACTTGCACTCATGACCCGCAGCATGCCGATTTGCCTGGCTACTGACAGCCGAATAGTCACTATTCGGCAGAGAGATGACTTCTAGCTCTCCACCCTCTTGGACCCTCACTACCGGTCCAAAATAGGAGCCTTTTTTCCAGCTGCTGAGAGGGAGGAAAAAATCATGTACTATAGAGAAATCCTTCGTAGTCAGTTTGCTAACGTTCCAAAACCATTTTTGGCCAAGGCAATTCTACCTCCATCAGCTTCATCATTAATACCTAAAAAAGTTCCAAAGGAGTTTATTATGAAGTATAAACATGGTAGTTTGAATCTAGTTTCTGTGTGACACCAATTTGTTCAAATGCAGAGTATGGAACTTGAACTGAAGGAGATCCTAACTACAGGGAATGTTTTAGGTGCTTATTTTGCATTCGGTGCCATTAGTGATGGAATTTAGTACAAACCGGAATGGGAAGCAAAAGAAAATGCTGCAAAACTGGCTTTGGATGAGCTTCTTCAGTATGAAGAATGTGAATCGTATGTCCAACTTACAGAAAGTAAAAACCGCCTCCAGGACTATGAAATAAATAATAATGATCTTTAGAGCCTATAGAGAACGCATTCCTTGAGCCTCGTCTGTCATATCCATGTACCGTACCTCTTGCCTCTGTTCCTTGACCACGATCCTTGCTGGCTGTCCTGACCTTACACTTGTCCCCGACTCCGAGTTAGCCTTACGATTTTGTACCTCGCTACCCTTGGCAGCCACTGCAAGCAGGTCACGACAGGGGTAGCGACCTGGAAGACTCCCACCACAGCAAGTCCATCTCGCTTTGCGGCAGGCTCTGGTGAAAACCGGGACCTACTTAGATTCCGCTCCCAGGTGTGGCTATTGCCATCGTCCCCTTACTGTGCTGCGATATGTGGCGGCTCCAGTAACCTACTACTGTGTTCTTTGACGCTATTGTAGTATCTTAGCCCACAGCTCGTTTCTTTCCAGCTGGCGCTGATGTTACCTTGTCAGGCTGCATTCCCACTTTAGTTTTTTGGTCAGTTTTGCCCCCGTAAGTACCCAGAGAATTTTAGAGTGAAGCGATTCTAAGAGCGGCGGCAGTCATGTTCGTGTCATAATAAAACGCAGCATTGTATGAAGACCAAAACAAGCTCCCTCTGCATATTTATGACACAATGTTCTACAGCACCCTACAGGCTTTCTGCAGCCAGGAAATAGCTGTTTTTTAACGCGATTCGTCGTGAATTTATTCAGGTCCAAACTAACTTGTATCAGAAAATTCGGCGAACTCGGCAAATCGAATTTTTGAGAAATTCGCCCATCTCTAGCCCCAACCCATGAATACTTCCTATTTTTTAACATACTACTGGCCAGGGCCGGGACAAGACATTTTAGTGCCCTAGGCAAATGGGTCAAATGGCACCCCCCTCCTCCCCTATTATAGAAAAAATATTAAAAGTTTAAATCCCCTTTTGTAATTTTACAAATAAAAAAAATAAAATTAAAAGTTACACATAATTGGTATCACCGCATACAAACCAATCTATTAAAATATATCATCATTCATCCTGTATGCTCAATACCGTAGCAGAAAAAAATAAAAATTTTATGCTAAAGTTTTGGGGTTTTGGTCATTTCACATGCCCTAAAATTGGAGAAAAGTGATCAAATAGTCACATGTATCCAAAAATGGTGCCAATAAAAAGTACACACCAGCCGGCAAAAAACGCTCCATCATTCAAGTCCACAGGGGGATGAACAAAAAAAGTTATTGGCTGAAAATTTAAAGAGTAGCTGTTTGGGGTTTTTTGTGGTACTAAAACATGATGAAAACCCTATATGTTTGGTATTGCCTGACTTGAATCAACCTGCAGAATACAGATAATGCATTATTTACACCAGTGAATGTTGTAAAAAAAAAACCTGCAAACATGGCACAAGTATGTTTTTTTCCCATTTCCCCCATTTAGAATTTTTTTGCGGTTTCCTAGTTTATTCTAGAGTACAGTGAATTAAACCATTAAAAAGTAAATCTTGTTCCGCAAAATTAAAGCCCTCATACGTCTATGTATGTGGAAAAATAAAAAAGTTATGGTCTGGGAAGGCAGAGAGGAAAAAATACAAATGTCACGGATGCCCCTGCGACCCCCATCCCGGGTCGCAGGCGCATCCGTGCCCCGACTCCCAGCGGCGCCCTGTCCCGCACGTCGGGTTCAGGGTCCGCTCACCCTCCTGTCTCTGCCGGCGTCCACTTACCCGGCCACACTCCTGCTCAGCCTGTCTCGGTCCCGCGGCGCGCGTGGCCTGACTCCCTAGGCCGCGTGGCCGCATGTGAAATTTAAAGGGACAGGGGCGGTAATTGGCTTTGCTGGGCATGTTCCTTTTTAAGCCCGGCCCCTTCCTGGCGCCTTGCCAGCCCTTTATGCTCATGCCAAACAAAAAGCGTTCCAAGAGTTTTGCTGCCTACCGTGTACCAAACCCCTGCTTAGTTTACCGACCACAAATTTTGCCCCCTGCCTGACCTTCTCCCGTTCACTTTCAAGAACCTCTCCCCCTGCCCTACCTCCTGCTGCCCGGGCCCTACAGCCTGCCTGTCGAATCTGTCCTCCCCTACCCTTGGCCGCCACCAAAACAATCCCCCAGTGGAAGCGCCCCTGTTAGACTCCCGCCGCACAAGTCCTCCACTTTGCGGGGGGGCTCGGGTGAATACCGGGCCCTCTTAGATTCCGCTCCCTGGGGGGGTTTCCCACCATCGCTTGCGGCATCCAGGGATCCACTCCAGCCGTTACAACAAAGAGCCATATTATTATGTCAAAAGGGTTAAAAGTTTTTCCGCGAAAAGGGGCGGTGGATGGGGGGGCAACATGAGTGCAGGGGGTTTTAAAATTTTTTGGACCAAGGGGACATTTATAAAACTGTTTTGGTCTAAACTTTCTTTGCTACCATAGAAACCCAAATCAGAGCTCCTAGAAACCCAAAATCAGAGCCCCTAGAAACCAATCAGAGCCCCTAAAAAACCAATAGACCCTACGACCATGGCCCATAGAACGAATCAAACCCTGAAAGAATCAGAGCCATAGTGACCAATCAGAGCCCAAGAAAACCAATCAGGCCCAAAGAAACCAATAAAGGTGCCCCTTTCATTTTTTCAGGGTACTAATGAAAAAAAAAGGGGCACTCTGATTGGTTCTATGGGTTGGGATTGGTTGTTAGGGTTCACTGGTTTATATTGAAAATAGAAATCTTTGCCCAAGACATTTTTTTAAACATGGACCCCAAGTCCCCAAAACGAAACCCTAAATCTACTTTTGATCACAAAGTGCAACACACTAATGAAACTGAATTTGAGGAAATGTTTCTTTTTACCCATAGCAACCGACCCGAGCGCAGCTTTTATTTTTAGGCATAGAAGAAATAATGCTAGCTTTAGGTTGGTATGGGTTATTTTGGGTTTCTATGAGTACAAAACAAACATTACTATTAATTAAATTTTCTTTTTATGTTCACATGGTATATACTGTATGAGCTATAAAGATGTATGTTTTAAATATTTAGACCACATTAATTCTGTGTGTGGGTGTTGAAAAAAAATTTAAAAATTATAATTTTTATATATATATTATAATATATATATATTGAACGCCCCACTTACGTCCGGACGCCGCTTTGGGCGCCTGGGGGGTTTTTGTCCGGATCGCCCTCTTTGGGAAACGGATCATGGGACTCCAACACAGGCTTCTGTTTTTTCTGGGCCTCAGCCGTTTTATTGGGCCAGTGACATAAGCGAAACAAAACAAATAAAACCTCGGCCGTTGGCCATAACTATACAATCTTTGAGACCCCTTTTTACAGTGGGGGGGGTCGGGCCCTTTGCTGGCACCATCAAAACTTTTCCCCCGCTGGGGGCCCGCTTCTTTCCCGCCTCCGGGGACCAGAGCCTCTCTCCAGCTTGCCACTGCCCACTCTCAGGCAGCAGACACGCCCCCCTATCTGGAGTAGGAGGTCTTAATAATCTCCACAACCACCCCTTTCCTGGGCTTTTGGGCCCAAAGGGACCCGGAACGTGGGAACAACCACCCACCATTGCATTGTTCCGGGGAAGGCCGCCCTTAGTGGCGGCATCCCCAGCTAGGGGACAAGGGTCAGCCACCCCAAAGCTGCTACCGACATACCGGCTTCCCCCCCCGAGACCCGGGTCTCGGTTGCCGTATGCCCCTTTTGGGAGAACCAGCGACCCCCCCATGTCGCACCTCCACATATCCCCCCCCCTTTATCAGACCGTAGGCCTTTATCACCCTGCACAACCCCTCCTCCTGGGTCAAAGCTCCTATACAGGGCCGCCTTCTTCTCCACATCCTCAGGGGCAGGGACAACATTTTCCATGCACAGCTCACCTGTAGGCTCACCCCACGCATTCATCCCACCATGAGCAGCCGACAGGTCATAGCCACTTACCACCAGTGGCACAACCCATGTACGCTCTGCAAAAAGTATACAGCAAACATGCTTGTTACCTCACCAACCTCATCACTGATGTCAGGTTTTTTCACATTCAGCCAAAAAAGCCTCTCCTAGAACGCTGTTCAGACCTTTAACTTGCAAGGGGCCCCTTCATTTTTGTCCGGTGACACATTCCCCTGTTCACCACCTCCGTTTACTGGCCCGGTTTAGCAGCAGACCTTCTGCAGCACTGGGGCGGTTTGTTTTCCTGCCATCTCCTGTAACCGTCTCTAAGGGAGATATACTCAACCTCTATCAGGGTCACTCCTTTTTTCTTGCACATCATCCATTTCACATTGTGCACTGGAGTCAATGGCAGACACATTTTTAAAAGTAGGGGCAGCAGACTCTGGCTGCTAATAGCACCACCTGCCGGTCGCCATAAACCGCCGGACCTACCACCTCTGTGATACTGCTAACATTGTCCTCCATAACTTTAGGGAAAAATTATCAACCATCTCAAAAGCGGGCCCTTCCCTAGCATCGAGGATTAAAAATACTTTTCCCCTGCCCCTCACTGGCACCTGAGAAAACCCTCTTTTTTACCAGGTCTAATAGCCCCACTTTTCCTGTCACTACCATCACTGCAATCCTTGTGACTATTGCAGTAAAAAACTACTGGAAACACAGCAGCAATTGGAGAAATGTGACCTCCGCTGCACTACAGGTCCCAGCCTGACATATCTCTTCATTCCCTCCCAGTGTCATAATCCAGATCACAGATCCCCTTCTCTGTTTTACACGGATCAGAGCTGCACACAAAATCTGCCTTGGCACACGTTTTTTTTTAAAAACGTATTTTCTGACTCCCATTTGAATAATCAACATCATTCAGTCCTCTGTACCAAACTGACCCACTACTGCATCCGCTCCCACACTGCAATGAGACTCTTCACAGAGTGTTTTTTTTCCCCTTTGGGAAAATTTAACACCACAATGCACACTCATAGTCTCCTCATGCACAGTATTTGAGCCCTCATACACAGCACCAGAGCAATCACCTTCATGGGAGGGCCGTTTCTCTTTTCAGGCAACACACTTGCAGAGTTCCATTAATGCAGGTAAATATCTCTCTGGGACCAACAAGAGCAAACACAACTGCTGGCTATCCCTCACAGGACACACTCAGCTGTGCTACTTCAGCACTGTTAGCCACGCTCTCTAGGGGCACATTTGAGCTAATCTGCTCTATAGTGGGGGCGTTTCTGCAGAAGCTAACTCACACTCGCAGTTACTGCACACAGACCCTAACAGCCATGACCTCCAGGGGAAAGACCTGAGCAGCTCTTGGCTAAAAAAAACTCTAGCTGCTGGTTCAACACAGGGACCCCAGTAACTGGAGCTAACATCCAGCGAACCTCCCCTGCTCAGGCTGTGTGACCTGCTCATGGGGCACAGGCAGGTTAATTATATTACTGTTATTTTCAACATACACCATGGCATATATGTCATAACCATTAAGTTCATCATACTCGCAAGTCCACTGCCTTTAGAACTCTTCTGGCTTGTCAGATATTTGGGCCTCCGTTTAGCCCAGCCAAGTCCTCATACAGATCATGTACAGACCTACAGTCCCAGCCTGGTAACCACCACATGCATCCTGGACTTGATAGACAGTATCAAAACCCGTTTCATAACTAACAGGAAAGTCTTACCAGGTATGATGTCTGGTCTCAGCTGGACCTCTTTTGCTCACTGTCCATGTCAGCCATGTGGTGGGCTGCATCCACCTGGAGCTCCAGGCTTGTAGCTGTATCCTCTCTGGCCTCCCTTTTGAGAAGACAATCAGGAGCGCAACTCTCTGCTCTGTGGCACCTCCAGCACGGCTCCCCCGCTGGATGGAGATAGCAGGCTCCTGTTGACGCAGAGGGTTGCCTTGGTAATGGCAGCATCCATCTTACTCTGCAGTTCCACAGTTAACCCCTTGCTGGGCGGTGATAGGCTCAAACTGATTCAGATGGTTGCCCCTGGCAACGGCAGCATGCGGGGCCCTCAGCAACTCCATCTCCCCCTGAAGTGGGCCCCTTCTTGGGTGGACGATATGGGGCCCCCTCGCCACGGGACATCCTCTCATGCACAGTCCACCTGCAGGCATCCGCTGCACCATTCCGGCTGGTTACGCTTGGCAGCAATCGGTTCTGCTTTGCCCTTTGGACATCCAGCCAGCAAGGCCGCTTGGATCGTGGGAAGTTCACCTTTCCCAGATGGCTTGTTTTTCTGGTTGGAGATAACTTTTATCGCCTCCTGTTCTGCCTCCAATCTGCTTGGAGCTTCTGATTCTTTCCTCTCGCTGGTTTGGCAGCCATTTTTCTCCATTTTTCCTTGGTATAGCCTTTAAATGGTCCTCATTCTGCTTAGCAAACTGCTGGGCCCACAGCTTATTCATCTCTTGTTGCTGGGCGGTTGCCTGCACCAACTGGGCCCAGCAGCTCCTCCATGGCAAAAAAAAAATTTTCAGACACCAGCAACACAGTCCTTTTTAGAAGCAACCAGTCTCTGTACTGGGGTTTGTCCCCACTGTCTCTCCAGAGACACTCTCCTGTGCACTGAGGCTGCCTTCCCACACAGGCAACAGTCTGTATACGGGTGTGTCGCTTCAAAAGCACCTTTGCTTTCCCCAAAGCTAAATTTCAGCAGTCCTATGTAGACTGCCGCAGTCCTATTCAAAACTGCATTTTTCTGCACCACTTTGTGCACAGTTAGTTAGTGCCAATCCTTGCCCATGGCATCCTCCACCATATGTGACACCTCACATGCCTTCGGCCGCCTTCTTGGCTCGGCCCGGGGGTATTTAGCTCTCGGATCGCCGTCTTTGGTAAACGGATAATGGCACTCCAACACAGGCTTCTGTTGAATCTGGCCTCAGCCAGTTTTATTGAGGCACAGTAGACATATAGCGAAACAAAACAAATAAAATCCCGGCCGTCTGGCCCACTAACTATACAATCTTTGAGACCCTCTCTTTCAGTGGCCTCGGCCTATCGCTGAGCACCATCAATACTTTACCCCGCTGGGGTCAGGCTTCTTTCCAAGCCTCCGGGGGACCAGAGCCTCTCTCCAGCTCTGCCATTGCTCCACTCTCAGGCAGCAGACCACGCCCCCCGATCATCTGGAGTAGGAGGTCTTTAATAGATCTCCAGCAACCTACCCAATACCTGGGCTGGACCATAGGCACCTGGAAACGTGGGAACAACCCACCCACCCATCTGCAGTTGTTCCGGGAAGGGCCCGCCCTTAGTGGCTGGACATCAGCCATGCTAGGTACAAGGGTCAGCCACCTAATGTTTGCTGACCAAACAATACTGGCTTCCCCACCAAGCCCGGGCTCTGGGTGGAAACTTTTGCCCCCCAAGTGGCAGAACCATGCAAACCCCCCATGGTCCACCTCCACAAATATTACTTTTATATGCTATATATACATAGAAAAGGAGAAGGAGAGAGGGGTGATTTTGGGTTTCCCGGCGAGTGTATGAGGGGAGGCTGGGGTGAGGAAGCTCCGGCCCCTTCCCCCTCCCCTAAAAGCGTTTCCCCCGCTCGGGAAAAACCCTTTTAAACGGCATTCTTAGTCCAGAACAGAGGCTCTTTCCCCGGTACACGGACGGGGGGATCAAGCAACGGGGGGGAGGGGGCCGCATACATTGTCCCCTCAAAAGGGCCCAAGCACATGGCCCCAAAATGGGGGCCCCCATCGCCCCCGCCCAAACAAAACGCCGCTCACTACAGGCCAGCACAGGGGGCCCACAAATATAAAGGGGGGACGCTAAAAAGGGAGGACTCTTTTCCGGGCGGGGGGCAACTTTGCAGCCCCAATGGTGCTAAAGTACTAAAAGTTTTGGGGCCCCGGGGGCATTATAGCAGCATTGGGGGTCCCAGTTACGGGAAAACTTTATTTGCACAGTCACAGCATCAAATCTCACCCACCCTCCCCCTTTGAGGAAAGTCCCCTCGATTCCCCCAAAATCACAGAGCTTGAACAAAGGGTGGGGCTGGGGTGGAGGACGAAAATTTATAAAGAAAAGAGTAATATGCAAAAATTTATTGAAAAAAAAATGCCCTGTTACAAAAAAGGGTTGATGTCTGGAAACAGTCGAAAAAGTAATGTGAGAATAATTGGGTGTCTAAACCCAGTCAAGCATGCAGCCTTTAAAACCTGTGCTCGGGACCATTCCCCCTTTGGGCCTAGAAAAGGCGCTGAAGGTAAAAAGGGCAACAGAATCGGTCACCTCAGAATGTTTCTTCAGAGGATATAAAGGCAAAGGCAAAAGACCTGTGAAAATCAAATATCTGGTTTTTGCTGAAAAGACCAACTGCTGCAGGAAATATAAAAAAATGGGGGAAAAGGGCCCAAACTGGGAGGGCAGAAAATTTTTAAAATTTTTGGTGACTCCCTGGGCCGGGTGGCGAGAAAGGGGCACTATTCAAGACATTTTTTCTTTCCTAGTCAAGAAAAAAAATTTAAGTTTTGTGCTACAAAAACCCCTTTCCCAAAAGATATTCCCTGTTAAGGGAAAAAACCAGAATGTGTCCCAAACCACCGAAGAGGGGGGAAAAGTTTTTTGGAAAAAGCCCGGTTTTGGAAAGAGAGGTAAAAAAATCAAAGGGGGCTCGGGGGCAAGTACATCCCCGTCGGGAAAAACAGGGGAGCTATGTGCAGAAAAAAAAAAGGAAACAAGGACTCTAACGCAACTCAAGGAAGCCAACAACACAAGGACTATCTCCCGGAGGACCCCACCGAAAAACCCTTCCCCAAACTGAATAAAACTTAAACTGGCTGGCAGGGGAATGGACTGAACTTTTTGGGGCCCCAAAAAATCTGCCTGGGGTTTTGGAGGGTTGGAAAGGGTAGGAAAGTGGTTTAAGGGCAAATTAAAAGGGGGGAAAAGGGAAAGGGGGAGTTCCTTATTTTAAAACAGAGTTTCTAGGGAATTTAAACGCGGGCCCCACGAAAATAGGTGGGGATGGATAACTGTAATCTTGAAAAAAAGGGGGGAAGGGGAAGGGGGAGGGGGAGTAGGATGTCTTTTTGGAGAAAAGAAAGGGGGGGGAGAGGGGGAAATATGCGGGGTCTAAAAAAAAATAAAAAAAAAAGGGAAAGGGATCTTGATTTTTTGGGGGGGGGGGGAGGGGAATTAGGGAAGGGGGAAATTTTTTTCATATTTGTTAAAAAGGGTTGTGTTTTGGTTTTTTCCTTTTCTTTTCAATTTTGGGAAAAATGGGTTGTAAAACAAAACATTTATGAGAAAAATTTAGTGGAAAATTTTTAAAAGGGGTTGAAATCACCCCAAAAAGAGGATGCCCGGTGCGGGAACCCCAAAAGAGGTTTAAAAAGGGAAAAGGGCGTTTCTTGCGGAGACGCACCTGGAGAGCGCAAACTTTCCCCCGGAATTTGCGGGAAGTTTAATGGGTAGGGGAAAAAGGGGGGAAGGGTCATCAAAAGTTGGGGGAAAAGCGGGGGTTCTCATTTGATACACAAAAATGCGGCGTTTTTAAAATTATTTCCCAGGAACGGGAAATGGGGAGGGAAAGGTTTTAAAAAAAACGGTATGGATACGAGGCGGGAAGGTTTATTTATACAATTGTTTTGGCCCTAAAAAAAAGAAAACGGGGGATTCTTTGCGTCGGGGGGTGGGAAACAAAAATGAAAAAATTGATAGAATGTGGGAGGGGTTTTTTAATTGTGAAATGCATCCCCTGGAAACAAAAAAGGGGCCCCTTGCTCCCCAATGAGTAGCCCAAGATAAATAATGGAAATAGTTTGTTTAAGGGGGAGCTGTCCCCGAGCGTACCAAAAATCTTAAAGATGTCTGGAGGTGAAAAACCCCCCGGAGGTCGGCAGTTCAACCCACTTTTCACATCCCACACCCTGGCCCAGGATAGATTCCCCGTTGGTGACTCCGTTTTGTGAGATATGTAAAATCGTTTACTGGAGATATGGTAATATCAACCCTTCGCCCTTTTGTATAGAAATCAGGAAATTTTCATCAGAAGGGAACGGGCTTTCCCGTGGAATTCCCTTCCTCGCTAGCAAGTGATATACAAATTTTTGGGATTTTCTTCAGGGGTGGTGGAGGGGGGTATGTAAGACAAAGGGGGTCAGGGAGTCACCCCTTTTACTTATTGGGGGCGCAGCCCCAAAGCGGTCCTGAGGGATCAAAAATGGGGAATAGGGGGCTAGCCCAAAAGAAGCATATAATGAAATTAAATTTTAGGGCCCCACCACTAAATTGAAATGGCCCCATTCGGGAAATTTTTACAGAACCCACGGGGGAGAATAAGGAAAGGGGAAAACTGTCTAGGGAAACCTTTAAAACTTACAAAAAGGGGGGGCTAGAAACACTAATTGGGGATCAGGGCAAAAATTAATCTATATAAATTTTGGGAACAAATAGGGCAAAATGTTGGGGCCCAAACCCAGCAAGAGGGGGGAGGGGGAATTTCAATTTATCATGAAACCCCCAAGGAGGGAAAGGGGGGGGGGGGGGTAAAATGACCCAAAAAATCCAAAAATTGGGAAAATTTAAAATTTTACAGGAAAAAACTATCCAAAAATTTTTATTCGCACCCCCATATGATTTGTCAGGGGGGGCAAAAATTTCCCGGATGCCCTTAAAAAACCCAAAAATTTTCCCAAGGATGATCGGGGAACATCCCAAATGGGGAGGTGCTTTAGGGGGAAAATAAATTTTAAAATGAATCCCCCGGGGTTCCCCCCAAGGGGCCAAAAACAAAGGGACCCGAAAAAGGAAAATTCCCCCGGGGAAATTCCAAAAAAATATTAAGAGAAAACATAACCGGGGAAAACTTTGAAAGAGGGGCTTTTATCACAAAGATTGGGGGTTTAGTCTATGATACCCTCCCCGGGATTTCCCCATAAATTATTTGGGGCCTACATAAACCCGGGAAAGGGAACCCTTTAAAACCCCAGTCCTTTACGCCCCGATATCCTTTTAAACAAAACAAAAGTCAAATTCCTTTTTCCCCAAAAAAAGGGGCCCAAAAAAAAAATGGGGGGAAATTTTTACCCAAGCTAATAGGGGAAAAAACCCAAAAGGGGGTTTTACTAAGGGGGGAAACCCGGGAAATTTAAAAATATTTTGTTTGTTTAAAGACAGCCCAAATAGCCCGTAGAAAAAACAAGGGGACCTTAGGAAATAACCCCGCCCTTTCTGGCGTGGATGCCGAAAAAGGGTTTGATAAAGTAAAATTGGGAATTTGGGCAAATTGGTAATGGAAGATTGGGGATAGAGGGGGTTTTCCGATCCATTTTTTGGGGAAAAAAGAAACTCCAAAGGCGAGGGGGAGCACTCCGGGTTTTTTCTGAAACCCCTTTGGTTTAAAAGGGGGAAGGGGACAAAGGGGTTTCCCGCTCTCCCCATTTCCCCCTTTAAATATGGCGTTGGAACCCCCTTTGCTCTGCATCTGAAGACATCAGGGTGTATAGGGGCCATTCCCGGGAGGGGATAGAGAGCTCAAAATTTTTGCTTTGCAGAGACATGCTTCCTTCCCGGACAATCCAAGGAAGGTTGGGAAAAGGGGGTGGAACTGCTGGAAAAACCCTTTGGGTTTCTTCAGGGGACAAAAATCAATAAGGGAAAAAAGGGCAATTGCTGTGTTAGGGGGAATGGAGAACCCCAGAAAAAAAAGGGTTTGCTAATCTGGGGGGTTTAAAAAAGTAACCCCGCATTTGACGTATTTGGGGTTAAATTTTTGGGAAAAAAACAATTTCTTGTTTACAATTTAAATTTTAACCCCAAATTTTCCAAAAAATTCAAGGGGCTAGAAAGAGGGAAGGACCCTTTCCCCGTCAGTCATGGACGCAAACACCTATTTTAAAAAGGTAAGCTTTGCCAGATTTCTTTTTCCCCCTACAAAAAATTAAAACCTTTCTCTTAAAACATAAGGAGCCCAAAAAACTTAAAAGGGGTTTCTCAAAGTTTTATCCCGGGGGGTTAAAAAGGGAAAGGGTCGCGATAGGGAAAAAATCATTAGGGGGGCCAGGGGGGGTAAGTACCCAAAAAAATAAAAGGGGTACAAATTTAACTGCGATTTTTTAGACATGTCCTAGATTGGGTGATGGGGCGGGAAAATTTCTCCCAAACCCGGGGGTGGAAACCAGTAGAAAGGGCAGTGGGATCTGGTGGCACTGTTTTTCATACTCCTTATAGCAAAAAAACCAGAGGTAGTTAAAGATTTAAACCCGGGATTTAAAGGAAAACATGGCAACGTGGAGACATTAAAAAAATATATGATAGGCCTATGTTTTTCACGGGTTTTTGCCATTTTGGTCTTTGCCCGAGTTTAGCCCCGGAGGGGGAGTAAATTATTCGAGGAGTGGAAGCAAAAAGGGGAAAACTTGGGTTTGAGGATTTATTAATAGGAAACAAGGGGGAATTTTAAAGGGCTTGGGAGGAAGTAGCGAGGAAGTATAAACTGGGGGATAGACACGGAAAATCAATATTGCCGTAAAAAAAATTTTCTTAAATCTAAGCTTTATCTATTGGGAAAAGGGTTTTTGACCCAAGGGGTTTTGAGGTTTTTAAAAAAATCCAGGGGGACGAGGGGGCCTTTTCTAAATTTATAGCAACCTACAGTCAGGTCCAGCCAAGACAGCTCCCAAATTTTTTCATAAATGGAGATTGACTAGAGGACGGGAAAATGGCGAAAAAATCATTAAAGGAATGGAAGCAGTCAGGTCAGCTACGATAAACAAGGGGGAGAGAATGTTTTTTTAAATTTTGGCTCAAGAGCAATAATGCTTTTAATCTACCCTGGGCCAAAGATAGGGGGGATCACCCTGACCAAATTCCGAAATGGGGAAAGGAAAAGTGGGGTCTACTAACCTAGGGGACATGCCCCAAGGGCGGAAAGCTACTGGAGAGGGGGTTAGGTTTCAAAATTTTTTGGGAAATTTCGTCCCGCGTCACCCAATGCGTCTTTTTCACTATTTTTTTGGCCCAAGGGGAAATAGGAGGAAACTAGCCTTAGAAAAACATAAGGGGATCCACCAACCCTTCGGGTAGCTAAAAAAGTATATTGAGGCCGGTTGGAAAAGGGGACTACCAAGGGAGGGAGAGGTGGACTTACCCCTGAAACAGCTATTTTTCACGGAAAAGCTAGACGCGGAACTAATAAAGCAAAAAGGCAGGAGGTTTTTTTGAAAGGGGAAAAAATTTTTTTTGGATCCTTCGAAACAGAAAAATAAAAGGGGACCTTTTGGGTACTCCTATTATTTTAAAAACACTGGGGGGAACCCCTGGGAAGTTTGGGGGGGAGACAAGTAGAAGGAAGAAAGGGAAGATAGACACATCGGGTTTTTTTTAAAAGGGGGCGAGTTGAGGGTTAAGTTTCTTTGGGTAAAAAATGAGAAAAGCGGAAATTTTTGGTTAAAGAATGATAAAGAAAAAAGGGAGATGAAGCGGGATGTGATTTGACAAAACCCAGTGTGTATTAGGATAGTCACGGGTTAATATCACAAGTAACTTGTACTTGTAGACACACTGTAATGATTGATGTATAAATTGTTCTCATTCAATAAAACATTTTGATAAAAAAAAAAGAGAGAGAGAGGTGCTTTATTTGGGGTTTGCAGTGAGTGTATAATTGGTTGCAGTGGGAGGAGGTGGTCATTCCTTCAGCCCCCTTTTTGAGTGTGGACACTTCGCATTTTCCTGCCAGCAAAATTAAAGGGGGCAGAGCGGGAGGACCCCCCACGGGAGAGGGGGGGGTGCAGGGGGGGGTTCTTGTGAACGGTGCCCTCCCTCCTACTTGTTTCCTTTCAGTTTTTTGTGCGGAGAGGGTCAAAAGTTTTTAGCGATTACAGGGCTACCGCATGGGGCGATAGTCGATAGTCGGCCACAACAAAAGGGTTTTTTTCCCTCTGTCCCTGAATAACCTACACGGGTCAAGTTTTCCTGTCCTCCCTTGTACAATTCAGAGGAATTTTTTTAACACTTTTTTGTACATGAAAGTTTTTTAGTATTTTTAATTTCTAAAAACCCTTTTTTTTAAAATGGGAGGGAACCCCACCATTCTTTGTTTCTCTTTTTTTTTAATTTATATTAAATGGGTTGTCTCAATACGGGGTTGATAGCTATGTTAAAGATTTTGCAAAAACAAGTCATTTTGAAATATGTGTCCATTAACGTGTCCCCCATTCCTGTTTCTGACAGCACCATCCCCCTTGGGCCACATTGACAATTGGAAGAACAAATGCTGTTAGAAACAACTTTTTTTTTATAATAGGCCCTTTAGTAAGCTCCCGCACAGCAAAATCCCCAAAAATTAAAAACATAACCCATGACCACTTTGGGATAATTGTGAAGAACAAATGTCTTTTTAAAAAACCTTTTTTTTTTATAATGGACCTGAGAATAGCGCATTTCACAAAAAAAATGCCCCCAAAAAATTCAAGCATGACCCTTGAGCCCTTTGGAAAATTTGTGAAAAAACAAATGCCCTTTTTAAAAACAACATTTTTTATAAAGGACCTGTAAATAGCTGCATGTCCAGCAAAATCCCCCAAAAATTCAAAACATGACCCATGAGCCCTTTTACAATTTTGAAGAACAATGTCTATAGAAACAACATTTTTTATAATAGGACCTGTAGTATTGCTGCTTTCAAAGACAAGCCCCAAAAAAATTTTAAAAAAGACTTCTCAGCCACTATTAAAAATTGGGGGAAAGCCACTTAAAGCCACATTTCTTTTCCAAAGGACCAGATTATATTTTTACTCACAGAAACCTGACCCAAAAAAATTTATAAATTATTTCTCACCACGTTAAAAATTGTGAGGAGAAATCCCCCTTTAAAAAAAGCCACTTTTCTTTTCCAAAGGACCATAATTATTGCTGTATCTCACACAACATCCCCCAAAAAATTATAAAAGACTTCTCACCACTGTTAAAAATTGTGGCAACAGACCCCAAAACCATTGACAAGGGGAAAAATTCTAAAATGAATGATAAATGGAATATGGTTTTGTCATAAAACCTTTGGGTCTTTTACAGTCCCTCACACAAAACCAGAAAAATGAACTGTTGAAACTGAGAATAAAATTGCAGTAAAAATAATCTTTTTTTAAAAAAAATTTTTTTCAAGAGGACCATTTCTTTTGGAGAGGAATGTGAAGTAGACCAGCAACTAATCGGGACCTGGGGAAATTTGGGGCCCCAAACATCATAAAGAACCATGCTATTCATCTTGATGAAATCAAACGATCCCTTTAACTGTGGAAAGCCGATCCCTTTTGTCTGTAAACCCTCCGGCTGTGCTGAAGGTCCCTCAGAATGACGCTGGCTCTGGGCAGGACACACCCTAGGCGTGCAGCCAGCCGGGCCATTCGCCCATTTTGGATCCCAAAGCTATTGGGCCCGGAACACTACAAAAACACGGTGTTGAGACGCAGATATCTGCACCATATCTTAAGCTGGTCCGATGTTGCCCGCATTGCATGCGTTGGTGGGGTGGTAAATAAAGTTTGCCAAGGTTACCCTTTTAAAGGCTTCGCCCCCTTGCCTCTGTGCTGCTGCCGACGGCTACTTGGCACTCTACTGCGTCACGTCGCGGGCGTTGTTCCACGTGCATTTGAAAAAGGGAACAGACGCAACAGATGTCTCCATTGATAAATCGCAAGGTCTCCATTTTGCGTTTTACTCTCTATTTGGGGGTGGGGGGAAAGGGAAAAGTGCTGAGTTTGTTTTGTACGGGGATCCGGGAGGTGGCCCCCAGAAACTGTTGTTCTTTTTGATGGCCTTAATGCGAAAAACATTTGGGAGGAAAGGGAGCATCCAGCACTCATGTGAAGAGGACCTTGTTTTCCCCAACCTCGGTCAGGGGCCTAGAAAAAGATTTCCCTCATTTTCCTCCTCCGCCTAAAAATTCGCGCCAACCTCTTTCCAAAGGCGGGGACTCGGTAACATCGGTGTCTAGTACCACTCCCCTCCTCCCCCCCGCTCCTCCGGCACAGCTTCAACACAGCCCTGACTTGCCTGAGTTTATGCCCCCTTGGAGCTGTTTCGCCACCTTGCACTAGCTCTGGACCCCGAACCAATGCCTAATAAAGCCCGATGAAATTGTGGAACGTCGGCCTTGTGGATTTGACGGGAAAAGGCTCCGTGTCCGCATCTGTCTCCGTCTCCTCCCCCTCGCTGGCGGGACCTTTGTTTTCAGAGTGTCCAACGTCGTTCCAAAACTAAGACCCCACAAGCTCAGCTAAAAGGGCATTTCCCACTGACCATTTTGGTGGTTTTCTTCAAAACTGAAAGGGAGGGCAGACTTTTTTCCCTGCCCCACTCTCGGTGGCTAAAACCCCCCCGGGGTGGGGACAGCTTAATTAAAAACGGTTTGGGTTTTCTCTGGCACTAAATCCAACCAGAGACCTTGGGGGACAGTGAGCTGTCCAGAGATAAAGGGCCGGGCCCGTGTTACTATCTATTTTTTCGGTGGTAATGGACTTTTCCGGCCACAAAAGCAACAACGCCTTAAAATTTTAATGACACGTGGCGGGCCAGGCAGGGACGGTTTTTTTCTGGCAAAGAAATGCCTCTCGGCATCTGGTATTGGGGCAGGCAAGGGCCATGACGTGGGGGAATCCATCTGTGCCACAAGGGAAAGGCAACTTTTCCAATCCAAAAGCCGGCAAGCCGACTTTTCGGGCTTTTGGCTTTGGAGGGGTTTGGGTTAAAGTGTTTCTTCTGCCCCCAAACCCGGAAGACAAAGGCTGGCGCTAACTGGCCGCTGACGGCGTGCAGGCGTCAAAAGGCGGAAAGGGGAAGGGGGAGGATGGGTCCGGGGGGCTGGGGTACTTGGGGCGGTGGGGCTGAAGCGGAGGGTGATCCCTGATCATGACCTAGAGACATGGGCAGCTGAGGAACGCTTGGTGGTGCGGAGGGGAGGAGCGAGACAGAGGGGGTGACGTGGTTGGGGGCCCACGCGGCTGGCCTTTTTTGGCCAAGTTTTCCCCCCATTTTAACCATGCATTCGCTGCATTGACTAACATGTTGGGGTGGTTAACCCCTTAAGGTTCTTGCCTCACTTATGCGTTTTCAGCAAAGGCGGGATATGAAAAATCGTGGTAATCAGAGGCTTTCTCAAAGAAGGCCCTGGCTTGAGAGGTCCGGACCTTTTTGACGGCGAAAGCGAGGAGCGGGTTTTCGCTGACCGTGGCGGCGGGAAACATATCAGCGGACTTCTGCACCGCCCTCCTCCCTTTTTGTGGTGGACCCGTATTTTACACAAACCCCCCTCGTCTTCCCCCTCGTCCCGATGAAGCGCTCCAAGCAAATTCTGTGGGAAAAAATCACGATGGATCCGCAATGTCGTCATATCATCTCACAAAACAGGGGATTTGGTCGTCCGACTTTCGTATCCAGAAGCTGCGGCTACAAGCAAGAGGGGCCCGCAAGGCGTTGCCACCGCCCGGATTTTTGCCGATTTACCCTTCCTTCTCCCCTCTGATGGTCAGTAAATGGCGTCGAGCAACTAAATCATCCTCTTGATCTTTTTTAAAATGCCTTCTGACCCCAACCGCTTTTGCTAAAAAGGTCTTCAGAAAATGGGTATCCACAGTGGGGGGGTACACGATTGACTTTGGCTGCTTTAGTGGAGGAACTGATGATGCTGAGACGACATTTGTGGGCCGGACTGGGAGGGCGAGGAGGGAAGACTGCTGGGTGCAGGGTTTCATAACCATAAGGCAATTTTCACGCTGTTCGTTTCGAGAGTCACAGGCCCGACCCAGCGATGACAGGCCGACGGGCCGCAAGACGATTTGCTGGCATGCGTGTTTCGCCAGCATGGAAAAAGCACCTTCTCTTGTACCTCTACCCCCCGGCTACCCCCCTTCTGCTCGCTTACCACCCCCATTCGCTCCATGTTTAGAAAAAATAAAAAATTTGGGAAAGGGTTGGAATAGTTTTGGAAAGTTCTATTTAAAAATGGCAAAACACAGTATCCCAAATACCCCTAACAAAACAAAATTGCGGATTCAAAATTTAACTGCAAGGGGTCTCAATCAACAAAACGGACTGGGCAAAAATGCAAAAAAACCTATCGTTATTTTTCGATAATACACGGTATTTTTTGCACCTTTCAATTTTCCTGTGGGGACATAAAATTCGTTTTAAGATTTACGTGCAAACTGCTCAAGAACAAAGCTTAGTGCGCCAAAGCAAAAAACACGATTGAAAAGTATTTGGATAATAAAAAGTATTTTTTTCACCCTTTTAAATTTACCTTGGGGACTATAAAATTGCTGTTTTTTAAAATTTACGGCAAGCTGCGCCAATGAAAAAGCTGGGTCGCCAAATAAAAAAACACGTACGTTTGTTTTCCCTAAATACATTTTTTTTTTGCACCTTTCAATTTACCGTTGTGACTATAAAATTTCTGTTTTAAGATTTACGTGCAAGCTGCGTCAATGAAAAAAGCTGTAGGGGCCAAAGCCCAAAAAAAACCGTATCTGTTTTTTTCGTATAATACACGGTTTTTTACACCTTTAAATTTTCCTTGGTACATAAAATTGCTGTTTTTAAAATTTTACGTCAAGCTGCATCAAGAACAAAGCTTAGGCGCCAAAGCAAAAAAAACGTACTGTTATGTTTTTTTATATAAACACAGTATTTTTCACCTTTCAATTCACCTGTGGTGACTATAAAATTGCTGTTTCAGATTTTTCGTGCAAGCGCGTCAAAGAAAAAAGCTGTATGCGCCAAAGAAAAAACACGTATCGAAAAGATTTGGGTAATAAAAGTATTTTTTTCACCTTTTAATTCACCTTGGGACAAAAATTCGTTTTCAGATTTACTGCAAAACTGCTTCAATGAACAAAGCAAAAGCGCCCAAACAAAAAAAACGTTCTGTTATGTTTTCGTATAATACCGGGATTTTTGCACCTTTTAATTTGCCGTGTGACTAAAAATTTGCTTTTTTCAGATTTACGTGCAACTGCGTCATGAACAATGCTGTAGTGCCCAAAGTCAAAAAAAAAACATTTGTTATGTTTTCGTATAATACACGGTATTTTTTGCACCTTTTAATTTTACCTGTGGTGACTAAAAATTGCTGTTTTAAAGGGTTTTCGTGCAAGCTCCCTCAATGAACAAAGCTGTATGCGCCAAAGTCAAAAAACACGTATTTGTTATGTTTTTTGATAAAAACCCCGGGATTTTTTTTCACCTTTCAATTTACCTATGGTACTTAAAATTTCTGTTTTCAGATGTACGTGCAAGCTGCATCAATGAACAAAGCTTAGTCGCCAAAGCAAAAAACACTATCTGAAATGTATTTGGATAATAAAATTTTTTTTGCACCTTTTAAATTTTCCCCGGGTGACTTTAAAACTGTTTTCAGATTTACTTGCAAACTGCTCAAAGAACCAAAACTGTAGTGCCCAAAGTCAAAAAAAAACGTATCTGTTATGTTTTCTATAATAACAGTATTTTTTGCACCTTTCAATTCACCTGTGTACTAAAAATTCTGTTTTTAGATTACGTGCAAGCTGCGTCAATGAACAAACTTAGTGCGCCAAATCAAAAACACGTACGTTAGTTTTCGTATAAACACGGTTTTTTTTGCACCTTTCAATTTACCTGTGGGGACATAAAATTTCTGTTTTTCAGATTTAAATGCAAGGTGATATATCAACAAAGGGGGAATGGGGAAAAATTTAAAAAAGAACACCTATTGAAAATTTTTACTGATAATAAAAGTGGATTTTGCACCCAAAACAGAACCTGCAGTTACTAGAAAGAGTTACCTAAATAAGTTTGGCGCCCAAATCCAGGAAATATTTTAATACAAACTTTAATAATAAAGCTATTTAGTGCAATGTCACACAAGCTTGGGGAACTTATCCAGTGTTCTTTATAGAGCTTTCTGGTTTTGCCCGCGGGGGCCTCCCCCCCCTCCCCGGACCCTTTACAGCGGTAATGCCCTTTAAAATTTCCCTACCCCAACTACATAAAATCCTCCAATTTTAATCTAACTAAATTTGGAAAGGGCACAGCTAAAAGTAAAAGGGGTTTTTCTTGCAGAAAAGAATAAATTTTGCTGGGGCTGTTTTTTGGGCCCCAGGCAAGCGCACGTCTACTCCTATGAGACGTGAGAACACTAGGCTGAACAGAAAAGCTGTTCTATGTAAAAAAAGGTCTGTGATTTTTTCCGCCAATCGCAACCATACCATCCCCTTCATGACGTCCCCACACACATCCACCCTGCTCATTCTGTAATCTGATTTGCTGGGCCGCCAAAATTAAAGGAAAACGCCAAAATGGCGCGTCTTAAAAAGATGATGCACAATTTTTGCCTTAAAAATTTTGCATATCCCAAAAATTTTTGATCCCAAAAAACCCCTTGCCGATTTCAACTTTTTCGATAAAATCGCTCAAAACTAGTTATTATACGTTTAATTACATAACACTTGGTCATCTTCCATACATCTTTTAATGGATTAGAATTTCGGGTAGCAAAATGTTTTATGCCCCTTCGATCAATACCAAGGGGACTAAAAAAAAAAATAAATAAACATTTTAAACATTTTTAAGAATTTAAAAAAAAATAAAAAAAAAACTTAGCTATTTTAAAAAAAAAGAAAAAGAAACAATAAAATTTGTTACTTGATTTCCTCAAGAAAAGGGAAAGGGGGACTCCAAAAACTGTACTGTAACAATGGGGCAGATTACAAAGCAGTTGCGCCAGAATCTGGGTCCATTTGCACCAAAACCCGCTTTTTCGCCACATTTACAATGTTTTAGACATTTTGAAAGCTTCTCGCCTTGTCCGACAAAAAGGGGGTGGTCCTAAAAGGTGTGGTTTTTAAATGGAAAGGGGGGTGCTTAAGTGCACCCAAAAAAAGCGCCCCAATTTTGTCGGCGTTTCGGTGAAAGTAAGACAACTTTAAATTTT